>PVJH01018362.1:0-18559 GCA_004026705.1 Nesogale talazaci | reverse complement strand
CGGATGCAAAAAGACCACTGACATTGACGTGTTCCCTGTCCAGGGCCAAGAACGAGAGGACATCTACGGCCATCCCACTGCGGAAAGCTGTCCCTGGTCCTCGGGGGTCCACTGGCCGCCCCCTGCCCTCCATCATCAGACTGTATTGCAGAGGGAAGGCACAGCAGCCCTCACGTCAGAGTGACGTGGATTGTAAAGACGGTAGAGAATGCCTGCAGAATTAAGTAGCAAAATACTGTATCGGATCATTTCCTCAGGGAAAGAAACACATTCAAGGGTATGTGAAAAATAAGTCTGGAGGGTCCTGAAACGAAGATGCATTGTTCTTGTCTTTCGTCTTTTCTAGTCAGCAATTTTCCTAAATGTACCCGGATCTACTTTCAAGACAGATTGCCACAAAACGGACACTGCCCGCTCTCTTGGGCCGCAGGACAGCGTCCTGTGACAGCGTCCTGTGAACGGAGCAGTTTCTCTGTCGCACTTGATCGGAGGCGTCAAGGGCGGAGAGTGGCCTGCTGGGTCATTCGTCCACTCCGGGGATGGCCTCGTTGCAAACGTCATCGTGAACCCCAAGGCTTGCCACGGCTCTCTCCAAACATGCAGTGAGAGGGCGGTGTGTTAACTAGAAGCCAGGCGCTGTGGGCCGTTGAAAAGGTGCCCTTTGTTTCCATCGCCCGAAGGAGAACAAGCTCCCGGGAGCTCTTGGGGACAGGTGCTTTTGCTGTGGGTTTCTCTCAGCCTCGTTTCCTGTCATACTGCCCTGGGCGGTGGCCGGGGAGGATGGGGGCGTGCCGGTGAGTGGAGATGAGGACGCTGATGGTTTGGGAGACTGTGCCAGCCAGAGGGGTGTCACCTGGAAAGGGACTTTCTATAAGAAAGTAACTCTCACCGTGGCATACACTCTCCAGATTCCTCCCCTCAGGGGGCTTTTTCTCGACAGGGGCGCCATTCTTAGCGCATCTTTTAGTGCTGCCACTAGTCAAACGCCACAGTCAAAAGTGAGACAGACACTTTTAGTACCCGTGGTGTCGGTATGTGACGCACACCAGCAGGGCAAGAAAGGAGAAGATTTGTGCCGATGGCCCCATTTGCTACTTGTGACTTTGGAGAAGGCTGTATCCAAGGCTGTACTGATGCTTTAAAAGAGGCACCTGTCCCAGGACCAGCACTCGACAATGAAGACTTTCCTTCTGGTCCTGCTCTGTACATAGTTCCTTGTTTGGAAGACAATCACATATGTTTGGGGTCTGTTCGGGTTTTTTTGTTTTTTTTTAATTCTTTTGTCGTGGATCTGAGAATCCTACTGGTTAAGGTTAAGATGTCACCTTGCGTCAATAATAATAAGCTAATTCTTCAAGCAAAACGAGAGATGTCGCTTCGGCTTTCACAATTTTAAGAAACACAATGATTTTATAATAAGCATTAGTACTTCTCAAGTTAACAGAACTGGACATATTTTACAAGATGCAGTGTTTTGTAATCACAAAGGACATGAACATTGGTGGGGGGGGATGACCTTGGTTTTTATACATTGTAGCTTATTTTTCAAAGTACTTTATCAGGCAGGAAGTGTTTATGTTCTAAACAACTCCTGTTCACCAAACAAAGGGCTATGCCACTTTTAAACAAGGGTTTGACGCATGTCTTCAATAAACCTTCTGCACTAGGGTAGGAACACAGATCCGGTGGGGAAGGCATTACGGGAGAATCGGCCTGGCAACTGCGAGTCTTTCTGTTGTGACCATTGTGTTTTGAAAGGAGGGGGGTGGGGGGGAGGTTGGAGGAGGAAGATATTTTAGGCATCATCCTTCCTATCTTAAACCTCAGAAAAATGAGCAGATCGGCTTAAGGACAAGAGAGAACTATCGTGGTAAACAAGTTAGTAACAAATAACAGAATCTGGGACAAAGGCGAATTTATCATATATGCTGTAGACTGGCTTATCACACATGCTACAGACTAGTTTATTGTACATGTTACAGGCCAGTTTATCATACTTGCTACAGACCAGCTTATCAGGCATGAACCTGCGTTTAGTGAGCAATTATCAATTGGTAGAAGTTTCTAAAATCATAATGTGTAGGCCCCAAAGATGGAGTCTCTTAGGTAAAGAGAAGTGTCTAAAGATGTTGCCCCCTGCACACCCTGCATTCTCTTGCCAGACCACGTGGGTGACTTGTCGCAAGGAAGACACGGGCGCAGGAGACGCAGAGCTGCGGTCAGAAAGGGGCTGTGTCCCCCCACGGTTCAGAACCAGGGAGAGTTTCTTAACTGCACCAAATCACCCTCGACTGCCAGCCCCACTTCCTAATACTGTACCTTGGCTTGTTTGGTTATTGGCAAGCCCAACCCAGAAAGTAGCTTTTCTTCCCATGACTTTGGCAAGTCTAAAAGTTGGCCTCGTGGATGCAGTTTGGCAGTCCATAAAAAGCTGGGGGGGATCGTGCACCCACCAGACCACGCTGGTTTCCACGAGGCCTCTATCTGTACCCCAGGTCCAGCCCGTGGCTGGAGAAGCACACCCAGTCCTGACCTTCAGAGCTCTGCCCTCTGCATTCTTGGGGAGTCTCCCCGGTGAGCACTGACTTCCTTCCTCAGGAAGCCTGGATCTCTGGGTGTTGGACCCACATGAGTCTCCTCTCACCTTTAAAAGCAGCTTCCTAAGAGTACACGTCAGAGAAGCCAGGCAGACCCCGTCCGTGACTGATGCTGATCAGGTGCAGAAGGGACGCTAGGAAGTGACGCCAGGCGATGGCCGGGAACGAGAAAAGCGGGCGGCCTCTTTGAAAGGGGACCCATACTCAGCTCTAGACAGGCGGACAAACAGACAGCACCTGGGTTGCCCCATCTCCTGACCTGGACATCGGGCATGACTGACCCTGAAAGATGGACAACTCACCCAGCCCCCTGGCCGGGACTGCAAACCAAAGAGACCCCAGCTATGGTCAGAGGCACCCCAGTGCTGCCCACCCACACGATTGCACGTGCAAGCCCTGCACAGCGCCAGGACAACAGCAATCTGGCTATTTTTCCCCCAGAAATGACCTTCTGCGCGAGTCGGCTCTAGGACGGTGATAGGCTAAGACTGGCGTACACAAACCTCTCATCTTGCTCTGCGCTGCCGCCTCTCCGTTGCCCAGGCCAGGCCCCCAGAGCTTGCTCACCACTGCGACCCCTGGGATGAGGGACTGGCAGGGAGTGGGGGGAGCCCCCCACAGGTGGCAGCTAGCACACGTGCCCTCCTTGAGGCAAGGCCCTTTGCTGCCCTCTCTACACCCCTTCCCACATCTCCTTCATGCCTCAAGTTTTTGTTCATTCCTTGAACGGGGCAGAAATCCCGGACCTGGAACTGGTGGGCACACGTCTGATCATTTTGGAGAATTTGCTAGCCTCAAAAGAAGCCCTTGCCATGCACAAAACCTTCATGTCTGTCCGGAGACCCTACCCCGCCCCCAAGAAACAAACCCATGTGTCAGGGGAGCAACTTAAAGGTCTCGAGACAGACTAGTTTTAAACCGGATCCTCCGGCAGAGTCGTGATAGCGTTGGTGCAACAACTACATTTCACACAGATCAGAAAAGGCTGCATACCTCTGTCGGCGACGTTTTCAGGTGGACGTCATCCTGAGACCCACGTATGGGGCAGGGGTCGGCGAACAGCGGGTCAGACGTCGTCCAGCGGCTCTCTGGGCGTGTGTGTGTGGCTCTGAAGTGCGCTGGCCGTGTTTGAAAGGAGAGTGGCGATTTCATTGGTGTGTCCAAGTAGACTCACGGATCTCGGGTCACGTTTCGAGTGTTGTGAGGGGCGGGACTGGTTCTTTTGTCCCAAAAGTGTGCTGCTCCCCGGCGTAGAATGCGGAGAGGCACCCCATCTCACCTCCACGGCCACGGGAGAGGAGTCTTCGATCTGGGAGTCACCCCGGTGCCTGCCTGCAAGAAGCAAAGGGCTGGTTTGAAGGCCGACTAAGACCGGATGTTTCCTGGGTGATCTCATCGCAGGCTAGACCTGCCCTTGCCACTCAGGCCCGTGGGCTCCCAGGAGGACGTGTGGAACGGGCCTTTCAGCCCAGAAACAAAGAGCCTGCGCCTTGCCCTCGCCAGAGGCCAACTTAGCCATCCCCAGATGCACTTCTTCACTGTAGCCAGCATGCCACGATTCCCCACGTCCCAGTCAGCAACCTGACGCGTGACAGCATTTCGAGGAGCTGGTGGGATAGTCAAAAAAGTACAAATGTTGGCTCCCTGGGTAAAAGCGACTTTTCTGCTAGCGTTCAGCATTTGTTAGCTATGGTTCTATTGATGCCAGAACCTTTTAAACCAGGCCAGATTTACAATTAGGAATGTCAAGTCCCAGAGTTCTGTAAAATCAGAGACTGGAGAGGCCTGGCGATGTGGGGAAGTCATATTTCAATATGAATACAGTTTAAACGGCGTGGGGAAGGCCTGTGACTTCACCACTGTCAGTGGCTGAAAGGCAGTGGGTGCACACAGGGATAGCATCTCACCGTCTCCCATGCGTTTCCCATGCTTGGAGGCCAGAGAAGAGCCTCTTGCCAAGAGCTTAGTTAGAGAGCTCCAAGGGGCCTCCGCCCTCAAGCCTTCCACCACCCTCATTAACAGGATTTTTTTTTTTTTTCATTAACAGGGTTTTTGATCGTGCTCCTTTTAGGCTGGTTTTGCAGGATCACGGTGCTGGGAGGAAGAGGGGTTCATGAAGAAGGACTTTCTGCTCTTTCGAGGAAGGCAGCCCATTTTATAATGGGGTGGGGCTCCACACCAGCCCCACAAGGATAGTAGAATTTAAAAGGACCCAAGCTTTGGTTGGTGTGCTGAAGCTTTGGGCTGGGATCCGAAAGGTGCTCAGCTGCTCTTTAGGCGAAAGCTGGGACTTTACTCCCACTAGACACTGTCTGGGAACCTCACAGGGGCCATTCTCCCCTCCCCTGTGGGGCCTGTATGAGTCGGCCTGGCCGCGAAGGCAGTGAGTTTGGTTTGGTTTGAGGATCAGTAGGTAAGAGACCAAAAGCTGCAGTTCTGGGATAAGATTGGTAGGGGGTTGGCGTCCTTTCAGATGGAGCACTGGCCACTTAACATTTTTCCACCAGCTTCCAAAGAGATGATCGCCCTTATTCATATCATGAAATGATTTTTTAAAAGGTTGGGGGGAATCCTTGATGATACCTTACTAGGGACAGAGTAGAATATAGCCATTCCCAGAAAAGACAAGACAGCTCTTTTTGTTTGTTTTGTAGCTAAAGGAATTGAGCTTAAAAAAAATGGGGGAAAAAAAAAACTTCCTGGAAACTAGTCTTATTCCCCCATCACCCGCCTCCCCCAGCATCGTTCCCCCATGTACTTGCTAGAGAGAAGTTCTGCCCGCCCTATTGCCCTCATCTGTGTGTACCCTGCAGGCTGTGTGCTCGCTGAGCCCAGGCCGAGTGCTAGCCTGAGCAGATACTGTGTTCTGTGAGGCTGGGCGCTCGCTAAAGTCTGAAAGGGCATAGATGTTGGCGTGTCGGGTCTAAGTTAGATTCTGTCAGTGTGCCTCCCCACCTGCCTCGGGATCTGTGTGTTTCCATCTGTCCGAATGGTTTGGGATGATATTCAGAGAGCAGCTCTAGCCGTGTTCAACCTGCCACACTCCTCACAAAAGGTCTGTTCGGTCTCACTGATAAAGAATGACAACCGGAGTTCTAATCCTTTCAGGCCGACTCAAAGCCGACCCCAACCCTGCAGTCTCCCCAGCACCAGTCCTCTCGGGGAAAGCTAGCTGCGTAATCAGAAGCTACAACTATTATGCCGGGGATAAGGCTTCTGAAGAGACTCCCCCCGAGCCAGGAAGAGAGCTTCAGGTTGAATTACTTCAGACCCTGCCCTCTCGTCACTAAGAGGGGCTGGAGACGGAAATTTGCCTTTATTCTGTGGAAGGAAGTGGCGCCAGCCAGGATGTAATCACTTTCATATTTGTGGAAGGGACAACAATGGTTCCAGCCGCCTCCCAGTGTGAAGGCACGGGTCCACACTGGCAAGATGGGGATCGAGGTGGGTTGTTGAGGTCACTTGGAAGATGCGCTTCCGAAAGAGATGACCGGTCGCAGAAAGAGTAGCCACGGAAAACAGTAAGGAGGGGAGTTCTGCTCGTGACACATGGAAGGTCTCCCCGAGGCAGCCACTGTACAGGATTAGAGACTGAAGGAGTCCTCTCTCTCTGGGTTTCAGGCATGGAGGCAGAGACCAGGAAGGTGGGGGCAGTTTGGGGCCCAGAGTTTGAGCTTCCTTTCAAGAACTGGCAGTGTTTCCCCAAGCAGGCTGACGGCGCCCCCTGGGGTCACTGGAATGAAGCAAATATCTGCTCTTTACCTTGGATTTCGGGCTGCACAGGCCCCAGACCTTTCATTGGGGAGGGTGCGAGGGGGGGTGGCTCCCTCAGTTGTTTCGCTTTTCCCGAGAAAGGGGCAGTAGGCCGAGTAGCTTTGGGAACCTGAGAACTGCAGCGTTGAGCTCTTGATCAACTCCCTGCACTTAATGGGATGAAGCATCCCTGGGCAGAAGACACACGCCCTTGCCCTGCTTTGTCACCCTGGCTCCCTCGGAGAACCCAAGGCTGTGAGCGGCCGGCTCACCAGCACTTGAGATGGGCCCTTTGGGGACCCTCCTGGATTCCTGGTGGAGAGCGTTAGATTTAGACTTTTAGGGAAGAATTCAATCTGCCCACAATTACTTTTCAGTGATGCGTAACCACTGAAAACAGCCTGGGTATAAAATTGCCCAGGAATGTGGAACTTACATGTTGGGGGAAAAGAAAAATGCCATTAATCAATATTTTCCTATAACATGCTCTAAAATTCCTATTTTTGTATACTAATGGTTAGGCAACGGTCTGCCATTGATCTGGAGTAACCAGATCCTAGTATAGTTTCCAAAGTATTTCGTATATCAAAATCCTATATACTTTAGAAGAACTCAGGATAAAAAGAAATCGCTAGGTCCCAAAGGGTTTATGACTATCAACTGTTGAGCGGCTATTACAGTCATTTCTTTCCAACGAGGGGCCTGGGGAGGGAGAGGGAAAGAACTGTGACCAACCTCTGTGGCCCTTAGCCCCTGAGAAGGTTTAAAGAAAACTGCTTGAAATAAAAATGAGGCCATCTCTGAAGTTGGTTCCACACGAGATCCAAAATAGTAAAATGAAATTCTAAAAGTTCTTAAAGGGAGTATCCAGCAAAAACGCTGCCAGTAGAAAGCGTTGCTTGTCTGTGCCTAGTAGGAGTCCTCGTGGCACCGTGGTGAAGTGCTCGGGCATGCTGATCAAAAAGCTGGTGGTTCAAATCCACCAGGAGCCCCACAGCAGAGGCGTGCAGCAGTCTGCTCCCACGATGATGCCCCGGAACCCCCGGAAGGGCCGCTTCACTGTCTTGCTCTGAGTCACAACCGAGAGAGCAGAGAGTCTGAAGCACACGCAGAGAGCAGCAGTCCTTTCTGGGTAATGGTAGGGTCAGAATGGCGGGGGGAGTCACCTAATTGGGCAACTGGCAGCGCTATTCCGATTTCAAGAGGTCCCCTAAAAATACAATCCAGCCTCCCCTTGGCGGTGAGTACTTGCTTACAAGGGGATTTAACGTTACATTAGTGAATGAATGTACGAAGTTACAAACTATGCATTTTCAAAGAGTTAATATGTATTTTGTATTGAATCCAAGTACATTTCTCCCCTCCACTCCTCTGGAGACATCCCACAACTACAAATTATCCAACGTAAACTTGAATGCGTGTCCTCATGGGGATGTAGGAGTGCACTTTATACTCTTCTGGCTGGCGTTTTTAGAGCCAGTGTATTGAAACATGCCTCTAGAAACTGCAGGCTTTAAACAAATCCAGCCATTAAGGTGAGTAAGTGAGACATGTTTATATTTTCCGTCCTAAGCAAAAACGGGATTGTAGGCTATTATATATACAAAACATGCCCAGGTTTTTAGAAGTGCACATTCTAGTTACACTGGATTAACAAGCATACAGAACTAGGGCAAGCTAATGGGTATTGGATACATATAATGTTGAGTGTGTTAATTTTCAATCCAAGAAAGAAAGGGGGGGGGGAAGTCTTCATAGTGTCTGCGCTACATTGTTATAGAAGCATTGTTCTGCAAATTAAGCCACTGAGGGGGTGGCGTTTGGGGGAGGTCCCCCCCAAAAAAATAAACTAACGGAGGTAAACGTGTTCAATTTGAAAGTACACACATACACACCAATGCAAATTTCTTGAGCATTCTTCTTGATCTTGTATGTTCAACAAGCCTTTTCACCCAAAAGCTTTGACCTTGCTCCTGAATGCTACACTGGGTTACTTGGCATGAGAGATCGGCCTCTCACCTGGCCCTGGGGGAATGGAGAAAGCACTGGCCCCGTCACTCTGGTTCCTCCGGTCCCTTCAGAAAGGCCCTCCGCGGTGTGTGTGCAAACGAAACGATGGGGAAGGCGTTTTAAGCTGCTTCCTGTGTTGAGACTGGGGGTGTTTGCTACCGATTTAGAAGGTATTGAAGAGCATGTGTCTTTTTATATGATTTTTAGCCAAACTCAGACATTCTGATACTACATTTCCGAATTCTTATCTGACTGTAAATCCAGCCTGTGAAGGTTCGGGTTCACCATCCTTTTTACATGACTGTTCATCAGCCTTGCTCCTTGCCAACTTTTGGCACGCTGTACATAGATTTGTTGAATGTTTAAACGATGTTTTTCTAAATGCTGTTCCCTAAAACGATTTTTGAATGTTTTGTTTTGTTTGCCTACTGTTGTTTTGGACTCTGTGTGTTGGTTTAAACAAACAAACAAAGGTTTCCTCGCTATGTAACACCAGGAAACAAAATTTAAAATAAACTGGTGCTAATTGAAACAGAAGCAAAATTCCAGATGGAAGATTTCCAAGCTCCAACACACACACCAGTTGAACTGCACTTTCCCAAGGCGACCGTTGGCATCTCCCCCAAATGGGCTTCAGACGGACCGTTGAATGTTTACAATCCCCGGGGCCCGCGGACGGGTCAAAGTAAGACACGGCGCTGTCCCCGGAGTTAGGGGATTGCTACATTGGTACCTTGGAAGCATTTCTGTAGAAGTAAAGGCTTAGGGTAAGAAGCACGTTAGTTATAGTCTTCTGGTCTTTGGACTTTCATGTTCTGTGATGCTTAGCTGTAACAATGACCATGGTGTTGCCAGTCTAGTCTGACATGATTGTTGACCTGTGTTTGCTGGGTGTGTGGTGAAGGCCTTGGGTGGCGCTGGCATGGACTCAGCCAGAGCCCTGGACTTTCAGCACGACGATTCTGACTCCTATCGTGTCCACCCACGTGACTTTCAATGCACTTGTAACTGGTTAACACCATGAAGTATGTCTAACTTCCACTGAATAAAGGTTTTTGTGTATCTGCTTCTATCTGGGAGGTGTTCCTTTTCGAAGAAGGGGAGCTCACATTCCTCTGAGTCCCTAAGGGGAGTCGGTGGTGCACGTGCTAGGTTTGCGTTTAGCCAGAGGTGTCTGTGAAGACGGGCTGGCCTCTGCAGCGACTGCTGCGAAGAGAATTGGCCACTAGACCGCTTGTGGCGCTTCATTCTGCTGTGACACGCATGGGTGACTGGGGGTCAGCTCAACAGTAACTGATGTGCTGGTTGACACCCTTGTGAGACAGCCAATAGGGTCCTAGGGGTGGAGCTTTTTTGTAATTGTGAACTTTATTAAAAGCCAAAGGGCTATATTTCCCATGTCAAGCAGGACCACACAAGAAAGGGCACATCTCTCTTCTAGCATTCAGATTTGCTCTTGCCACTCACATCCAGCTTCTTGATGATGACGGCCCACAGAGATCGGGACGGGCCCTCGTGGCACAGCAGTTACATGTGGCACTGCTAACTGAAAGGTCAGCGGTTCAAACCCACAAGCATCTCCTTAGGAGAAACACGGGGTTTTTACTCCCGTCAACAGTTGCAGACTTCAAAACTCACAGGGACAGTTCTATCCTGTCCGATAGGATCACTAGGTCAGCACCGACTCAGTGGTGTCAGGTGCGGGAACTGCTCATTCTTCCGCTGACCCTGTTGTCCCAAGAATTTGAATCAACCCAGAACACAGAGGAGACTCAATTATCCAATCCTGAGCCAAAGGCCCTCTCCCAGGCCACCTCTCTCTCTGGAGCTTGTGATGTTCCCCTCCCAAAAGCCAAATGTATATAGCATGCTGTGGAGTCAGACTTGGGTACACTTCTGAGCTTTGCTTCTTAGGTAACTGAACGAGTGATTTCTAGAGAAGCTTCACTTACATAATGACAATGTAACTATGGGAAAAAGGAAAACAGATTCTCCTTGCCTGGACAACATTTCGATCTAAGTCCCTATCTAGGTGGCCCATGGCCTGCTACCAGGTTCAGAGAAGTGCGGACCTCATAAGGCTACTGTGGGGATTGCCTGAAGTGACAGGTCACAGGTTGCAGAAAAATGTACCACAAATGGTGATCAACATATTCTACCCTTTGGAACCCTCATCTCTAGTCAAAGTGCCTTTAACTACCAGACTCTTCAATTTCCTAAGATATTTTCTGAAGTAAACATACCCTGCCTTATCAAGTATCAAATACACAACTTCTGAGTGTGTGTGTGTGTTGTGTGTGTGTTGTGTGTGTGTCTTGGTCATCAATTTGTAGAATTAAGCCAAATAACCAAGACTTTTATAGTTCAGTTGAAATGAGAGCTGCAGGGTGCACCTTATGTGAGACACGTAACGCTTTCTTCCGTGCCAAACCCAGCCCTGTCCTGAGCTCCTAGCCATTGACACTCTGGGATCTCCTTTTGTTCAGCACAGGGGACATTGAGCACTTTGACCTTTCCTGAGAGGCACATGAACAGGAGGTAGCATTCACCTCATGGAATTCCTGCGATGGACTAGCTCTTGGGTTAGAATATTTCAGATAATTATTCCTTTATGGCAACTCAACACATTTTACAAATCGGGAGACTTGCTCATAAAGACATAACTGGTCCATGGCCAGACAGTCCCAGCAGATGTGGACATTCCCTCCCAGTGGACAGTCTGTGCTTTCTAGGGCTAATATGGATTAGAGCCCTTGGAAGACATGAAGTGTTAATGTGACCAGGTGGTAACTAAAAAATTAGAGGTTCGAGTCCATCCAGAGGTGCCTTAAAAGCAAAGCTTGGTGATCTTCCAAAGCATCAGCCATCCAAACCCTACAGAGAACAGTTCCACTCCGACACACACAGGGCGAGAGTCAGAGTCTATAATGTTCCCTAATGGTTGTGCAAGAGTTCAACGCTCGACTGTTAACCAAAAGCTTGGTACTTCAAACCAACCAGTGGCTCCATGGGAGATAAGACCTGGCAATCGGACTCCACAAAGAACAGGATGCCATGGGACAGTCTACCGTCATAGGGTTCCTATGAGTCGAAATCACTTCAACTGCATCTAACAACCACAGGACCAGCTATACTGCTCCTCACCACACCACACCACTGTCCTCTGTATCTCCACCCTGTCCCTCCCACCTCTTCCTTGTTAGTCATTGTATCTCCTCAGAACCCACTGTCCCCCCCACCCACCCCAAGCCAAATCCATTGCAGAGATAGACTGGCCCTGCAATCACACCCAACAATTAAGAGTTCTCCGTGTCCTTCCCCACAGCATATCTGCAGGCCACACACAGAGTACTGCCCATCACCCTGCACAGGTCTTACCCTTCGCAGGCTTCAGGACTCCTGAAGACTGATTTCCACACGATCGACTGGTAACGCCCACATTTTTGCCACCAAAAAAGAATAGGCATACGTCTTCCAAGATGGTGTGTGACACTTACATTCAACCAAAGTCTACAGGTGCAAAGACAATGTCCTACATCTTATGGGTGAATAATGGGGTCTTAAAAGTTCCTGAGCAGTGGGGGGGGGGGCCCACGGGAAATGGAAAGCTAATGATGAACAATGAGTTCAAGAATGAAGAAAGTGTTCGCAAACTGAGTGTGGTGATGATGCACAACTCTCGTTGATGTGATTGAACCATTAAATTGTATGTTATGTGAACTACATGCCAACAAAACCGGGAAAAACAACAACTCATAAGCAATCATCTAAGGTGCAACCATTGGTCCCTCCCTGCCCAAAGGAAAGAAGAGTGGTAAAAACTGAAAGACAAAATGAATATAATAATAAAAAAAGAAAATTGACCACCACCAGAGGGCAGTGATGCCAAAAAACAAAAACAACAAAGATTGAAAGACATATGGAGAGAGTTAGACCCTCACGTAAGCATCAGTCTCCACAACCTGAGACTCCAAGAACTAGATGGTGCTGCATGACCACCACCAACTGCTTTGAAAGCACTCTCTGAGAAGGTTTGGCAGAGTCCAAGAGCACAGTGGAGCAGAGCTCAAAACCATAAGAGAGAGCAGGTGAGTAGAGATACTGGAACCCCAAGACTCTTGGTCATCTTTCCGGTCTGGCACGGAACTGAGCCCTGTGGGAGGATAAACAGTCATTGAAGATCAAGCAGGCAGCAGTTAGCTAAAAACAAAGCTTGAGGTTAGGAAAGGAGGACAGCACACAGGAGGCACAGGGAGGGGGGCGTAGATGAGATGCATGGGGGTGGGGCTGAGATACATGATGGCATATTGAGATATTACAGCGAATTCATGTGTAATAAGATGTGTGTGAATTGTCTCATGTAAAACCGAACCTCTGCTCTGGAAACTAGCACCTAATCCATAACAGAAAACAAAAACCTTTATCCACAAGTCCCCCTCCCTTTCCCTAGGCCTTCCCATCCAGGTCCTGGAGCATCCTCCCCTGCCGAGAGTCTCCGTGAGATGACGCCTGGCCCTCGGGAGTGGGGAGAGATGGGGGACAACAGTGAGCATGAAAAACAGGTCTGGGCCGGGAAAATGACATGCTAATTAGATTTTCTAAAGATCATCCTTTTGCACAATGCTCATGATTTAAAAAGAAGTTGCTGAAAACAGGTGACGCACTGAATTATTTTCATGAAAAATCCATTGTATAATCTTAAATTTTACATATTCAGGAGCTCCATGATCTGAGTTTTTAAAGGAGGTGGTGAAACTTTTAAAATGCAAGACTTAGGAACGTCCGGGAAGATGATGACTGAGTAACACAAACCAGAGGAACTATGCAGAAATCCGCTCAGGAGAGTTACTAAGAGAGAAATTCCACACTGCTGAGTCACAGGAGAAGCATCAAGAGATAAATAGGCACAGATCCACTAGGCTTTGAGGGGCTGGGGGCTTGGGCTGACCACAGTGGAGATCAGATAGTTTGACCTCAGTCCTACCCCTGTCTCAGCCGGAACCAAGATCATTGAGTCAGTGCAAGGACTTTATATCAACACAGCCACACTTGCTCTTGCCTTAGGGCAGGGATTAAACCCCTCCAGCTGCACACTCAAGGATCCAGGCTCAGCTATCTTGTTATTTTGTTTCCCTCATTTCTATCACCCCACCTTCTCAGTGGTCTTTCTTTTTCCTCTTCACTTTTCTCTCACAAACCACTGCCAACCTTCAGACCACTCCCCTTAGCCTAGGACATTTACCCCCACCCTCTGCAGAGTAACCTGGGGCTTGGGGAAGCCCACATACCCTCCCTCCACCAGGGGAAATCCTGCCCATCTTCTCTGGGGGAAATCCTCTCTGGGGACTCCTATCCATCCTCTGTGGTCCCACATGACAGGAAACTTCCTCCCGCCTGCCATAGTTCTGCACACAGTCTAAAGCAGCTCAGCCAACACTTGCCAATGTTCCAAGCTCCTGCTGGAACTTCTGCCCAACTGCCACAGAGATCTATCTGACCAGGGCAATTCTGCCCACAATTTGCGGAGCTCTACACAAAAGCAGGCAGCCCACCAGCATTCTGTGGCACTCCTGTTGCAGCACACACCCCCACATGCCCTCTGCCATGCCCCACAGATTCTTGTGAGATCGCCCAGTAGAGTACCATCCTTGTGGGTCCATAATAACCCAAGCAGCATCCCCTGAGAGGACCATCCAACTTGCTCTCCAAATAACTTAAGACTGGTTGACTAAGGAAGGAGCAAGGCCACAGGAGGATAGAGTAGTCGGCCAATTCCATAGTGGAATTAGCTGTAGGCAGTTCAAAGAAGCATTCCTACAAGTCTCCCAGAGAGAGCTGGTGTTCTTCAACTGTCTGGAAAATGGCACCTGATCCCTTTTAAACCAATGCAAGGCAAACAGCAAACAGCCCCATCGACCTCAATGAAAAAACGGGGCTGAACCCCAGTGGTGTCGTGGTTGTGCACGGGACTGCAGTCCACTGGGATGAAGGTTCAATTCCAGCTCCACAGGAGCAAAGGCAGGACCTCCTATTCCCACCACCAATGGTCAGTGATGCCCCAAAAACAAAAAAACGGGAGAAACAAAAGGCAATGGCAGAAGATATCCTGAACCTAACAACATGCCTAGAAGAAGCAGACATTGACCTGCCACAGAAAAATTTTCAGAATGCTGCTTGGAGTCATACAGGATATAAAGGAAACAATACAGAAAAAGGATGAAATGATAGGAGATAAAGTCCATGCACCAACGGGAAATACAAGAGCTTAGGGACGAGATAACAAAGAACAGTAGCAGACTCATAGACTTTGCCAATCTACTAGAGGAGGCAGAGAACCACACCAGTGACCTACAGAACAGCCAAGCAGACTTTAAGAAATGTGAACAAAATCTAATAAGCTCATCAGAAAAGCTGAAGAAAACCTAAGTGTTATGTCTGAAGCTATGAAGAGGAACAAAATCAGAATGATTGGTTTACCAGAGGAAGACAACAAAAAAATGCATCTGCAACAATGGTGAGAGGATTCTTGGAGGAAAACTTTCCCAGCTTAATGACTGAAAATCAGGCAACCATTCAGGAACCTGAAAGAACATCAGCTATACTGAATCCCAAGAAGTCACTAAGGAACATAATAAACTATTCAACTTTGAGGAAAAGAAGAAAATCATGAGAACTGCTAGGACAAAACAAGCAATAACATATAAATATTCCCAAATAAGAATATGGTCAGGGGCTGAACCCCGGTGGCATAGTGGTTATGCATGGGACTGCGGCCCACTGGGATGGAGGTTCGATTCCAGCTCCACGGAGCAAAGGCTGGGCTTCCTACTCCCACCACCTGAAGGCAGTGATGCCCAAAAAAGAAAAAGAATATGATCAGACTTATCAGCGGACACCGAAGAAGAAGAAGAAGAGGGAATGAAATAGCATATTCCAAAAATTGAAGGAAAATAATGTAAACCCAAGAATACTCTACCCAGCCAGATTATCTATCAAGTTAAGGCATAAGGCAGAAGTAAGAGTCTTCCCAGACAAGGAAAAACACACAGAATACATCAGAAGAAACCCAGCCCTACAAAAGATACTTGCCAACCCAGTATGAGCAGAAGAACAGCACTCACACACATAAATAAGAGACTACCATTTAGAAAAACCTCACCCAGAGTTCAACAAAGAGAAAACAGCCCCCAAGATAGCATCGCATTGGCTTAAGGGGGTGGGGGATATTCAATAATGAAACACACAAAGCATACTGATAAGAAAGAGAGGTAGGAAAACACTCAACACAAAACATATAAGGTGACATCAGAGTCCACAGATGGAGATAACAACCCTGAATATCAGTAGACTGAACTCAGACATTAAAGACTGAGGCTAGCAGACTGGCTTAGAAAACACAACCCATCGATCTACAGCCTACAGGAGACACATCTCAAGACTACAGACAAAAATAGACTGAGAATCAAAGGCTGGGGGAAGGCATCCCAAGCAAATAGCAATTCAAAAAAAAAAAAAAAAACCAGGGGTTGCAATCCTAATCCGGATAAAATTGACCTCAAAGTGCAAAGTATAAAAAGAGATAAGGAGGGACACTAGATAATGTTCAAGGAAATGGTAGACAAAGAACTACTAAGCATTTTAAACGTATGCACCCTGAATGAGGGACTGCTGAATACATCAACCAAATGCTCCAAAAATGAAAAAAGAGATCACAGCCTCAATTATAGTAGGTGACTTCAATATATCACTCTCTGAGAAAGATCATAGGGAAAGAAACAAGAAGCCTAGAGACCTAACACTACAATTACACAATTCGATCTGTTATTTGCAGAGCTTTTCATCCAAATACAAAAAAAATCATATTTTCTTCAAGCCCACATGGCACATATTTGAAGATAGACCATATGCTGAGGCATAAGGCACATCTGCATAAATCTAAGCACATTGATATCATACAAATCTCTCTTTGACCACTGTGCCACAAGGTTGGAAATTAACAAGAGGAAGATGAAGAAAACAAGAGCAAACAATTGGAGGATGAACAACTCTCAACTGCAAAAGGGCTATGTACAGACCCAGATCAGAGATGAAATTAGGAAATTTCTAGAAACCAACAAGAATGAGCACATGACACACCAAAACTTATGGGACACAGCAAAGGCAACTATCAGAAGAAATTTCATAGCAATACATGCACACATGAAGAAGGAAGAGAGACTTAAGTAATATATTCTGGCAACAAAATTTACAGCAATCAGAAAAGAACAGGGCAATCCTATTGATAGCAAAAGAAAATAATAAAAATCAGGGCTGAGGTTCAGGAAAGGGAAAATAAGAAACCTGTGGAAAAAATACTGCTAAAAGCTAATCCTTTGAAAGGATAAACAGAATTGACAGACCGCTGACAAATCTAACCAAAGGAAGGATGGAATAAGTTTCAATAACAAGATAAGGAATGAAAGAGGGAACATTACAACAGAATGCAATGAAATCAGAAGGATAATTGCACAGTACTATGAAGGACTGTACTACAATGAATTTAATAACTTGGAAGATATGGAAAAATTCTTAGAAAAAACAATCCCTCCCAATACTATCCTCTATGGACTTCAAGAAGCTCTACAAACCCATAGAAGAGACAAGGTTATCACGGAATTTACCAACAAAAAAATTTCCTGGAGCAGATGGCTTCACAGGAGAAACCTATTAAGTTTCCCAGGAAGAGCTGACACCAATCCTACACAAACTTTCCAGAACACTGGGCCATCAATGAGCGAATTGTGACCAACCTGAGAACTTCAGCACAGGGTATACATAGGCTATCAGAAATAGGGAAGGACACAAACACAGAGGAGGCACAAATTAACAAGTGGGATATATTTAAGATAAAAAAAACCTGTGTAGATTGAAAGAATTCACCAAGAGAGTATTGAGAGCCCACAGACTGGGAAAACATCTTTAGCAATGACACATCAGACAAAGGCCTTATTACTAAAGTCTATAATACTCTGCTGGCTTCCAAAATGAAAAGAAAATTGTCCACAGAGAAGGTGAGCAAAGAACCTGAACGTCTGTTCATAAGGGCAGAAATCCAAATGACCAGTAAACATATGAGAAAATGTTCCTAATCATTAGCCGTAAGAGAAATGCAAATTAAAACAATGAGATACCACCTAACACCCGCAAGGATAGCCCAATTCAAAAAATCAGAAAGCAACAAATGTTGAAGGGACTGTGGTGACATTGGTGAATCTGTAGGTATGTACAAGCACTATGGAAATAAATTTAGCAATATCTAAAACAGAAGGAAATTGAGCTACCATACCGCCCAATAACCCCCCCTACTTGGCATATACCCAGAAGAGGCAAGAAACAAACCAAAGTCAGACATCTGTGCTCCAGTGTTCATCGTGGCATAGTTCACAATTACAAGGATTTGGAAATGACCCAAATTTCCATCCACAGATGAACGGATTAAAAAACTGTGGCATACTTTCCGACATGATCACTGAAGACAAATGGGTGCATATGCAAAAGTGGTGAAGAAAGCTGATGGTGTATAGCTATCAAAAGATGTAGTGTCTGGGGTCTTAAAGGTAAGCAAGTGGTCATTCCACTCAGAAGCAACAAAGCCCACATGGAAGAAGCACATCAACCTTTGTGATCATGAGGGGTTGAAATTATCAGGTATCCGATATCAAATTTGAGGTCAGACCAAATTATATCATTATATGTGAGGGGGAGTACAGATTGGGGAGCCAAAAACCATGCTTAGGTAAAGGGACATCCCCTTACAGACCGGTCATGGGGAGAAGATGAGTTAGTGGGGGTACAATGTAGCAAGGATAAAACATACAACTTTTCTCTAGTTCTTCAATGCTTCCTCCCTGCCTCCCACCCCCAACTATCATGTTCCCAATTCAACCTGACAAATCCAGTTAGATCAAAGAACGTACATAGGGTACAGATAGGAACTGGAAACATAAGGGAATCCAGAACAAATGATCACTTCAGGACCAGTGGTGAGAGTGGTGATACCGGGAGAATGGAGGGAAAGGAGTAGAAAGGGGGAACCAATTATAAGGGTCTACATATAACCTCCTCTCTGCGAGATGGACAACAGGGAAGTGGGTGAAGGGAGACATCAGACAGTGTACTATATGGCAAAATAATAATAATTTATAAATTATCAAGGGTTC
>PVJH01018361.1:0-45440 GCA_004026705.1 Nesogale talazaci | reverse complement strand
GGTGGTAGCTGGGCTTGAAGTGTGTTGACTGGAAATCGAACCCAGATCGCCCATACAAAAAGACTGAGAATTCCACCCCTGAACCACCCCTGCTTGAACCGAGCTGAACTAGACATTGACTCAGCTTAGTCTGCGGAGAAGACACTGACTCTCCGTGCGCATGTTCAGATCCTTTACAATCATTTTGACTCTTAGTACCTTCTGGCCCTCTTTCCCTCTCTCCAGGGATCTGGAGAAGGACATCTTGCCCGGTAAGGTAGAGGGGCAGTGAAAAAGAGAAAGGCCCTTAAGGAGATGCGTTGGCACAGTGGCCGCAGCTCTGGGCTGAAGCGTATGAATCATTGTGCGGATGACTCAGGACTGGGCCTTGTTTCATTCTGTCATGCCCAGGTTCACTATGGGTCTGAACAGACTCCAGGCACCCAACAGCAACGACAACAACTGGGATCCATTAAAGCGCTACCTACTGGGCTGGGCACTGTAAGGTCCATAGTTGGAAACCATCAGCCACAGGAGAAAGAGGAGGTTTTCTACTGCCTTAAGAAGTTATAGTCATGGAAACCCACAGGGGCAGTTCTCCCTTGTCCTGTACCCTTGCTATGAGTCAGAATCAAGTTGGTTTGGATAGACAGACCTATTGCCCACAATACAGGCAGCCTACGCTAGCCAGGCATCTTGACTAGCAGAGAAGTCAATAGAATCCATGTTTTATTTATTTTGTTTTTGTTTTTTCAAGGATAGCAAAAACGGTTTTAACTATTGGGCAGAGGCATTTAAAGCTACAGCCTTTGTGACATCATGAAGATCATGACCATTCAGTTTAAACATCATCTCCAGCCATTTCCCAAGGAGGGTGCATTACACTGATGCCTGATGGGAGAGACTGTCGAACAGTTTGAAACCAGATTTCCCCAGGAGATGCAGGGAGTATGACTCTAAGAGAGTCAGATCTTTGAAACAAGGTTGTTTTGTCTCAGAGACCTTATTCTGAAATCCTCCCAGCGCCCTCCCCCTACTTTTGCCCCCCCCCCCCATAGTCAACTCTACCATGCCCATAGATGGAGACTTTAACTGAGGCATTTCCAGGTTCTTGGAGAGAGAAGATGCCCTTGGTTCTAATTCTGGTTCCCTGGTTCAGAGCAGAAGCAAAGCAGCCACTTTCCAGCTGCTGGGACATGAGCATTGAGTGGCAAGGCTTCGTCTTGGTTTGGATCATTATTTGTTGAGAGCGCAGTTCTCGGCTTACTGAGTTCTTATTAGAATTAATTGATTATTTTTGGAGACGGCCCAGACATAATTTAGACAGTGGAAGAGAAGAGGCCACTTAGAACCATCCATTTTCAGAGGGCACTTCGAATCAGCCAGCAAGGCCTTCTAGTTTTTCAGGAGACCCACACTTTTAGCAACTATAGATCCCCAGGTTTGTAGGACAACTCCAATTTCAAATATTCTTGTGCCCCCAGAAATTATCTCCATCAATCCTATATTCTGACGGTTCCCAAGTTATCTCTCATGTGGACTCTTATACCTCGAAGCAGCAGACTGCCCTTGTCAGACCCATGCTCTGTCTTTTGAATTTAGAAAATATGGCCCCATGAAGAAGGGGAAACACTTCGGAGTTGAGACAACTGTTCACGATCCTGTCCTCACTGGAACAACCAAACTGGTGAAAAAGTCAATCAAACAAGTAATACAATTGAAGTTCCTGCAAATTGTCCTCAGGGTACCTATCACATGGAGAGAGATTTCTTCATCTAGTCAAATACAATAACTACCAACACCCACACTATCTCACAAATATCCCTTCCTCTTGATTTAAGCATGCCTTCCATTATAGAAAACATGATATCAACAAAAAATGCAAAGCAGAAAACAACTCAGTCATGGAGGGGTTGACATTTATTCATGCGGTGACATACATCAAAGCTGCAATTCTCTTTCTAGCTGAATATTACTCCGCATGTGTGTTACATTTGGTTTATCTATCATCTTTTCATCATCATTTAGATTGCTTTGAGCAAATGATGTACATTCAGCCCCACCCCCTTTGACATTTAGTAAATTTCCTTAAAGTCAATAGAAAGCCTGGTGACACAGTAGGCTAGGCGTATGGATCCTTAACCAGAACTTTAGTCATTCAAGCCCGCCAGCCTCTTCTCAGGAGAAAAATAGGCCAGCCTGCTCCTAAAAAGATGAGCCATTTTGGAAAAACCAATGGAGCAGTCCTGCTCTGTCGTGTTGGGTCTCTCTGAGATGGGACCAAGTCAGGAGGCGTGTGCTGATGTCAGACACTTGAACCTCAATGTATCCTGGTGCAAGGGTTAAGGTCTGTTTGCAGACACACACGATGGTACAGACTCTGGCTAGAAAGTGGCGTGTACCCACGGAATAGCAGCTCCCTAAGAAACCTGAGAAGTTGAACAGGTAATATAGGAGAGGGCTTCAAGAAGTTCATGGGAAAAATCCATTATCTTTTCATTCCATTTCACATGAACATTTTTTATATGTCCTATGCGTCATGGAAAGGTTAAAAACATTGTGCTAAGTACAAGAAGCCACATGCAATAGAATAAGGTGTCATCCCACTTATGAACTATCTGAAAATAGGTAAATCTTTAATTTGAACAATATTTTTATGGACATACCTTACTCATTCCAATAAAGGCCTTCCCTTCCCATGCAGATCTGTTGTTCAATCCCATTAGGTGGGGCCATTCAATCATCAGTGCTATCAATTGTCCTCTCCCCCACTTCCCGCTTACCCCATGTCACTCCCCGTATCCTCAGAGAACCCTTACTCCTGTCAGTGTCTCTGAGGGATTGTGTTAGTCTGGGTAGATAAGAGAAACAAGTTAATAAACACACATATGTGAATAAGAGAGAGTTTTACATAAAAAGTAATTGTACATTAAGAAAGCTTCCCAACCCAGTGTGGTCCAAGTTCCTAAGTCCAATATTAGCCCATATGTCTGATATCAATGCATAAAATCCTCCTCAGACTCATGAAACACATGCAATGATGCTGAATGCAGGACGATCCCAGGCCAGTGGATAGAAAGGCTTTGGATTCAGTGGCGTTGTAAGCATCCCAGTGCTGGCAGGCATCTCCACATGGCTTCTTCAGCTTCCAGGGCTGCATCAGGGTAAGTCCATGTGGCTTCTCCTCAGGGATGTCTCACTTCTTCAGCTCCAGGAAGTGAGTAGAGAGAGTGTGAAAAGTGTTTTCTGCCTCCAAGGAGAAAATCAGATTTCCCAGAATTCTCAGAAGGCCATGCTGACAATTGATTGTCAAATCATTGATTGATTGACAGGCTAGACTCCACCCCTTCACTCATAATCTCTCAGATTGAAAAACGATTATATAACTAACACAAGGGATATGTATCTTGACTGCATGTACTGAGTAATCTTAACTGTACAAATGAACGTACACAAGCCTAACATGACCAACGAAGTGCATCAGGTATCGACCATAAGTATGGGGAAGAAATCTTATAGAACTCGTGGACAGTTATGTGGTTCATCAGTGCCACACCACTCCCTGGGTTTATCCACCATTCCGTGAGGCCCTTTTAAGAGGCACTATTCAATTGTTTTGCTGGTGGACTTTGTGTCACCTTTGTGTCAATTTGAATGTGTGTTTTTTGATATAGGGAAATCTTTTGAGAAAAAAGAGCATTAGCTAACCAGGTGATGGGGAGAAGGAGATAATGAGAAGTTTAGAGATGTTTACTTAATTACTGCAAAAAGTTTACTTGTAGACATATGACTATTCATATTTATATACAGTATTCTCCACAACTCGTTTATTATTTGATTCGATCTGACCTACATACAACTAAAGTAATGTGTTAATGTAATTTTATATTATCAACCAACCAACCAAACAAACAAACTGAAAAGAACCAATCAGGTGGATTCTGATTCAGAGTGACCCTGTGCAGGATTTTTTTTTTTTGTGGGCATCACTGCCTCTGGTGGTTGTGGGCACTACCCAGCCACTGCTGGATTTGAACCTCCAAGCCTGTGGGCGGCAGTTCCGCACTCAACCACTTACGCCACCGGGGCTCAGCCCCTGTGCAGGATTTTTGAGACTGTCAATCTTTATGTGATTTAGCTTTCTCTCACAGAGTGACAGGTGGGTTTAAACTGCCAACCTCATAGTTAGCAGCCAATGCTAATCCCACACAGTCCCCAGGGCTCAATTAACTATGAAGTAATTACTTAGTAAGTTAAAGAGCTTCTTAAAGTGACAAAAATGTGGCATCTGTGCCAAGATCCACTCTTTCCCCAAACCTCAGTTCTGTTATGGAAGGTGCGCTGGGGCTACCTTTTCCTCAGTTCCACAGCAACAGACAGAGATTCAGCCTAGCCAGGGAGGAACTCTTCCTTAGAGAAACTGCCTTTATTTGGAATAGAGCATGAGGAAGTTTGAGCCTAAAAGCAATGGATGAGCAAGAAAGAGGAGGCTGGTAGCTCTATAAAGAGCCCGGGTGGTGCCAACGGGTCAATGTTGGACTGATAATTGTGTGATCAGTAGTTCAAACCCACTAGCCATCCCTTGGGTGATAAGGTGAGGCTATTTGCTCCCATAAAGATGTACATCTTCAGAAAGCCTATATGCATTTGCTGAGTTGACATCAACTCAATGGCAGTGAGGTATGAGTAATAGCTCCATAAGAATGACAAGCGAATGGTAGACCAGCTGGATGAGCTGTAAGTTGGAGGAAGATAACCAGAGCAAGAGAGACTTTAGAAGAACCCACCTGGAGTCCAACCAAGCCTCCTGGACTGACCACAAGACAATGTGAAGAGGCTCACAGTGAGTGGAATGAGATCATGTGACAAGTTATTCCCCAAGGTAATATCAAAGAGAAGAGGGCAATAAACAGGTTCACAGCTGGTGTGATGCCAAAAGAAGGTCATCCTGAAGGTTCACAGGGAGATCAGGGCAAAGAGCTCTGGGAAAATGGCTGTAATCCTACAATATGGGGTGGAGGGACTCAGGGAGACTGTGCACATGGCTAAGGCTGCACCCTTCAAGGAATGGCATCAGAGAGTGCGCACTGGGAAGGGAAATGGCCATCCATAATTGGAGCACTCACGGCAGCACGCACATAAGTCACTCTCTGCTATCAGGTCAAACACAACTCACAGTGACCCAATGTACCAGGCAAACACAAGTCCCAGGGCAGGGGGTGGTAGTATCCATGGTGGCTAACACATATTGGAATGTCAAAGACACAAGGCACAATGTCAAAGACACAAGAATATGCTATTTATATCATGGGTGGGGTGGTGATGGAAGAAAGAGAAGCAGCAGAGAGTGCTATTGAAGCACTTGGTTATTGAACTTAGCAGACAAAGATTTCAAAGCAAGCAGTATAAGTATGCTCAAAGAAGAAAGTATGCTGAAGGAATTAATTGAAGGTAAGTGTCTATCAGTAAAGAGATGAAAATTATAGAAGAAAAAGGACCAAGTGGAAATTCTGGTATTGAAAAGTATAGTAATAGAAACTAAAAATGTATTAGAATTGCTTGATAATAGTTTTTAATTAGCAGAAGAAGTACTGGTCAAGCTGAATATAGATTCATAGAGATTATGAAATCTGAAGAAAAAGAGTAAAAAGAATTATGGACAACAGAAAAGTGGGTGTAGGGAGACATCGGACAGTGTGAGACATGACAAATAATAATAATTTATAAATTATCAAGGGTACATGAGGGAGGAGAAGTGGGGGCGGGGGAAAGAAGGAGCTGATACCAAGGGCTCAATTAGAAAGCAAATGCTTTGAGAAAGAAGATGATGATAGATGTACAAATGTGCTTGACACGGATGGATGGATGGATGGATGGATGGATGGTGGTAAGAGTTGTCCAAGCCCCCAGTAAAAGGATTTAAAAGAAAGAATTGTGGGATATCATGAAGCACACCAATGGTATGTGTTGGAGCCCTAGACGCATAGTGGGTAGATGCTGGGCTGCCAATAGCAAGGCCAACCGTTTGAGACCACTCGCCACTCTGTGTGAAAAAGATGAAGCTTTTTACTCCTGTAAAGAATTAGTCTCCGGAATGCAGAGTGGCCTTCTGCTCTTAGAGGATCATTAGGACTCCATGGCTGTGAGTGGAAGTATGGGATGTATTGTCAAGGAAGCCTCAGAAGAAAAGAAGAAAGAGAAAGGAGGACAAAACGACTGAAGAAAGAGTGCCCCCGAGCATCTCAACTTTGATGACAAACAACCTTCACCTCTTTGCAGCTCAACACATTTCAAGTGGGATAAACATAAAGAAGATGCACCTCCACACTCATGATCAGAATGCTGAGAGGCAGAGACGAAAGAGAATCCTGAAACAGTCAGAGAGAAGCTAGTCATCGTCTACAAGAGAACCTGACAAGATCACAAGCTAACGTCTCCGGAAACAGCAGAGGCCAAAAGGCCTTATGAGAACCTGTTCCGAAAGTATTCCGGCTAGGTGTGAGGTGGGGAAGGAATTCTTACCAAACAAGAATCTCATATACAGCAAAGCTACCATTATCAGATCAGCAAAACCAGCTTGAATTTGTTCCTAATACACTCACCTGACAAGTCAAGCTACAGATTGCTCTTTAGGCTGAAAGCATGTAGCATCAGGCAGTAATTCAAATGCACATGATAAAACAAAGACCTGCACTAAGGATAATTATGTGGGTAATTAGAAAAGGCAGTACATAGTCACATTTCTTCATTGTTCTTTTAAATGGTTTAAAAGCCAATTGAATAAAACAGTATGCACATAATTGCATTATTGGGTCTATAGCATATAGATATATGATATATTTGATGATAGCCCCGAAAGGAGGCAGGTGGAATAAAGTAGTTACACTATACTTTCAATGAAGACATGAAGAAGATCAGAAATGACAAATAAGGTCAATAGCACAAACTATGATTATATAATGGCTTTCCTCTTTTCTTTTCTCAGTTACTTTAAGAGACACAAAATTACACAAAGTAATAGTTACAACAATACAATCATGATGTCTATGTTACAATGTAACAATTGTTGGGTTTGTAACATAGACATAATGTGTACAGCAATAATAGCACAATAATGGGATGAAGGAATAGAACAATATTGTTGCCCTATATCTGAAGGAGATCTGGCTAAATTAATATGCATATTTTAACCTCAGAGCAACCATAAAGAAAATAACTCAAGACATATAGTTGTAGAAATCATTACAGAAATGAAAACTTTGCACTGGAAATGATTCACTTAATGCAAAAGATAGCAGTAATGTGGGAACATAGAAACTGAAAAACACAAGTCAGAAAAACAAGGTATAATTGCATATATATATATATATTCTCTCAAAGTAACCTTAAATAAATTAAACTATCCAATCCAAATGATTGTCAAATTGTATAGGAACACGATTGAACCATATACTGACTGCAGGAATGCTTTAGATTTAAAGAGACAAAGCTAAAAGTGAGAGTATGAAAAAGATACACTATGCACCAAGAAGTCAGAGAAAACTGTATCAGGCATATTAATATCAGACAAAATAGATATTAGAACAACAGCGAAAATGTTACTACTGGTAAAAAGAACATTTTGTAATGATGCGAATGACAATTTATTGTGAAGATATACCAATTGCAAACATAGAAGAAAACCAAAATACACAAAACACTAAAAGCATTGAAGGAAATAATAAACTATTCAACAATGATAGTGAAAAACTTCAATATCCTGCTTTCAATTTTGACAGACTAAATAGATAGAAGATTATCAGGGATATAAGGAAGACTTTAAACAATCCTCCAAACGACTTAGACTCAATAGACACACATAGAACACTTCACCTAATAATAGCAGAATAAGTGCAATTCTCAAGTGACATGCCTCAATAAATTAAAAAAACTTCATCATGCAAACTATATTCTCTGATCACAAAGGAATGAAGTCAGTAATCAAGAACAGACGTAAATCTGAAAATTTCAGTTTTGTGTGAAATTAAAAAACAATTCTAAATGACCAATGGGTAAGTAGAAATCAAAAGGGAAATTAGGAAGTGCTTTGAGGTGAACAAAAATGGAAATTTATGAAATGCAGCTAAAGTCATGCTCACAGGAAAATGTAGAACCACAAATACAACAAAAGATTGCTAAACTAAATTAAAGACCCCAATAAGTGCAAGGACATCCCATATTATGGCTCATAAGGTATTATTTTAACTATGGCAATATTCCCCAAAGTGATCTACAGGTTCAATGAAATCCTTATCAAAATTCCAGTGATTTTTTTTCAATAATTTTACTGGGGGCTCTAACAACCCTTATAACATTCAATACATCATTTGTATCAAGCATATTTGTATACATGTTGCCATGCAGAAATTGACAAGTTTATCTTAAAATTCATGTGAAAATTCCAGAGACCCAGTACATTCCAATAATCTTGAAAAAAGAATAATTTCACCAGGGAAGAAATGTTCTTATTTTACTTAAAGAAAAAATAGTTTTATTGGCACATACTTTACATATCCTATAATTAGCTCATTCAATCTCACGAAGATTTGTGCAGTCTTCACTATAGTTTCGGAACTTTTTCTTCTCATACTTGTTAGCTCCCATTTCCCCCCATCCTCCTTTGTCACACCCCTATCCAGTTACTATCTCTATAGATCCACCTACCCTGTATTTCTCTGATGAAACTGGATTAAATGAGGATACATGTGGCCTTGGGATTGGAGGAAGGCTTATTAACAACGTGAGATGCAGATGACATAACCCTGCTTGCTGAAAATGAGGAAGAGTTGAAGCATTCATTGGTGAACATCAAGGATTGTAGCACTGGTATGGGTTACAACTCAAGGTAAGGAAGACAAAAACCCTCACCATTGGACCAATAGATCACATCATGATCAATGGTGAGAAGGTGGAGGTTGTCCAGGACTTTTCTGCCTTGGATCCACAATCAAGGCTAATGGAAGCAGCCGTCAAAAGATCAAAGTATGTATTCCTTTAGGTAAATCCACTGCACGAGACCACGTTCAAGTGTTGAAGAGCCAAGGATGTGACTTTGAAGAATAAGTTGTGCCTGACCTGTGCCTTTGTATTCTTCTCCACATCATATGCATGCTGATGTTGGACCCTGAATAAGGAAGACTGTAGATGCATTCGTGTATTTGAATTGCGGTGCTGGAGAAGAGTGCCGAAAGTGCTGTGGATTATTAAAGGACAAACCGATCTGATTAGAAGATATAAGGTAAAAGGGTCCCTTAGAGGCAAGGATGGCAAAACCTGGTCTTACTTTGGGCATGTTGTCAGGAGAGACCATGCCCTGGAGAATGACATCATGTCTGCTATGGTGGCAGGACAAAGAAAAAGAGGAAGGCCCTCCACGAGAGAGATGGACACAGTGGCTCCATCAGTGGGTTCAGACATGGGAACAATGGTGAGGACGGTGCAGGTCGAGCAGTGTTTTCTTCTGTTGTGCACAGAGCCGCTATGGGTCAGAGCATCTAAACAACCACAACAACATCCTGGATTTCACAGCCAGAAAACCACACACAGTTCTAACAGGAACCAGCCAACCAAACCCCAAAAGCCCCAACAACAGCGACTAGACAAAACAGGGGAAGCCTCCACCAAAGAGAGAGCAAAAAGTGCTAAAAGCTGGAACAACTTTAAAGCGGGTCCAAAGGCAAGATCCAATCATAGGACATTCCATTTGAACCCACCTACCTGTGCCGTCATAGACTTTACCGTGCTTTCTGTCTGCTAGCAAGGCTCTTCACATCCCCCAAACACACATGACAAAAGAAAAAGAATCCGAGAGAGCAAACTGATCAAAATGTAAAACTTTTGTGCCCCAAATGATGCCATTGACAAAGTGGAAAGATAGCCCACGGATGGGAGTAAATCTCTGCAAATTGGGTACCTGTTAAATTGCATACCTGGCATCCAGTGCAAACCACTTGTAATTCTCAAAAGGAGATAGGTATTTTACTTCCTTCCCAGCCAAACGGAGAGGAACCAAGAGGCAGTAGAAAAGCATCCTCATTTTGAATCCCTGATATCCCAAAGCACAAACAGAATGACCAATTTTTTGGAAAGAATTGGTCGGAAGGCAGGACGAGGGAGTGAGGTTCCGATGAGAAAGGGATTCATTGAGAAAGCGGTAGAACTTGAAAGTGTGATTGAGAAGTCCAGGGAACTGTCAGGTGGTGGAACTCTCTTATTATAGCCTTGGGAAATTGGAAATTGGAAATTATTCATCAATATAGCAACCCTACCAGTAGTTTGAGATAGTACGGATATGTGAACAAAGGGTCATATGTTTGTGTACCTTATAATCACCACCACCACCCTTTTATTTTTAAAGCATTGGTTTGTTCATAGTGAAGGAAAACCAAGCTTCATGGTACCTTTCAGACTGCTGGAAAACTGAAGAAGGGATTTAGGATAGACATTTCATAGAAAAGGTTTTTAGATTCCTGAACTGGCCATGTTTGTCCGTATTGATTCCTCGAGACCTTCTAATCTAGGAGCCACACACCTAAGTGCAAGACAATGTAAAGGGGCTTGTTTTAAGATAACAGGGAGTGGTGGTGACCTTAGAGAACTATCAGTCATATTTCCTGCTTAAAGGGAATGTGATAGGCAACTATCTCCAACATCAAACAAGATTTGGGTGGCCTCTGATCTGATAAAACCCCCAAGATTATCTCTATTTCAATCTCTATCTTTATCCAGATCAGTGGTTCTCAATCTTCCTAATGTCATGACCCTTTAGTAAAGTTCCTCATCTTGTGATGATCCCCTAACCATAAAATTATTTTTGTTGCGACTTCATAATTGTAATTTTGCTACTGTTATGAATCAGGTGGCCCCTGTGAAAGGGTTTTTTTGACCCTCAAAAGGGGTTGCAACCCACGGGTTGAAAATTGTTGATCTGGATCTTTGAGAAGATAATGACTTGCTTAAGTTCACCAACTATTCCTGGTTTCCCTTTATGCTTGAGGTTTTATTGAAGGATTTTCAAGATGAGACCTGGATTCACTCATAAATCACCCTCTGTCCTGCCTCTGGCATTTTGGGGTTGAGAATCCCAAATGAGCTTCACAGAGTGGTAGAAATTTTACGTGAAGGATCTTTTCCTTCTGCTTTTTTTAAGAAAAAAAATGGTGGTACATACCTCTTTCCTGAATTTAACATTGTATTCACTTGTGTCAGACTCTTGTATTTGTGTCAGTATGGGCCCATAGATAGGCACACAGGGTGAGGAAGCATGTGTCCCCTAGGGAACTGTGGTAGGAATGTAAGTAACGTGTCCCTTGTTTGGCTAAAGGTGTCTTTTGGTTCTGAAAAGTGAAGACAGAGCAGGATCACATGAATGACTCAACCATTGCCTAGCAAGCTCAGTCTATTTTCTTGTAGGAACAGCATGTCAATATGTTTTTGTCTACTGGACAATGTACGGAAACATCTTGGACTTTCCCCCCCTAACCGTCCATATAATTTCTTAGTATTTTTCTTTCGGGCATTGATTAAAGCTTTTCTGTCTCCTTGGAGTCATTAAATAGAAAAACGCCTGCTAGAGACAGATTGATGGTGTTTCCAGGGACTCACTTAGAGAAATCCTTGTCTCTTTAACTTGCTGAAAACTTTGTTCTGATCTATGCCAAAAAGTCACTACCAACTAACATTTATTGAACATTTATTATGTGCCACATTAAATGCTACACACAAATGAGATTTTATTGTCCCTACTTTTAGACATAAAAGTGTAAACCCCAAACCAAGCCCACTGATAGGAGTCAACTCTGTCTCACAGTGGCCCTAGATGGAGTTTCTGAACCTGTCCATCTTCCCTGAAGGGGACAGTCATCTTTCTCTTGGAGGGTAGCTGGTGAGTCTAAACCACTGGCATTTTAGTCAGCAGCCCAATTCTTAACCGATAGCATCACGAGAGCCTCTTAAATCAAGGCTCAAAATTTGTAAATAATGTATCCGGGGGACACTGCTAACATGGAGGGAGACAGGAGTTGAATCCATGTGGTCTGATCATAGTCTGGACCCTTAATCACAGAGCGGCAACAAAACTAGAACCCATGGACCCTTCTTGTCTCCAATCTAATCACCACTTGAAGTTGGCTTTCAGGGTTATAGATGTGTTTTCAGGGCATCAAATTTGTCAGCTGCTGTATTCTGGTCTCTTTGAAGCACATAGGGCTGGACTCATTGTATTCAATCACGCATTCAGGAGGATGCACTACTCAGAAGGCAGCATTTTCAGGACGTTGTGCTAAAACAACAACACTCTTCACTGAGGAGTCAGTTTCCTTGTGGGCAGAATGACCATCGTTGAAGAAGAAGGAGCAATTCAGACTGCCAAAATTGCCTGTGAAAGAATGGAGCATTTAGAAGACCTTTCCTTATACAAATGAGGAGGCTGAGAAACACAAAGGAGGGACACAGCAAGGTTGATCTGATTCAGGCAGCCTTTGGCCAAGTACTGTGGACTGTGATAGATATATAAGGTTGGTCAATCTTCACAACAACCCATTGAGCAGGTGCAGTGTCCTTATGGTACCAATGAGAAAACAGATGGAGAAGCAAGATGGGGCAAGCTTTCTCTCATTTGTACCTGGTGCAGTCTGATAGCTAGGGTCTTCATTGATTGTGTGGTTGGTACCTATTTTAGCTAAAGTAAGAGAAGTTAACCAACTTTGGTACCAACTTCCAAATCTCAGTGGAGGTAAGCAATTAAAATGATTTCTCCCTTAGCCAATGACATTTGTGAGAATTCCTGCTGACTCTGCAGTCTTCCTTATACCCAAGGACACAGGTTGGGACCTGACACTCTTTTGCTGTAGTCTCTGTGCACAGCCAGCAGGCATAGAAAGGAGAACATGGGCAATCTCATGAAAACTTTCATGGGTCCTGAGTGGAAACTGTCAGGTGATCTTGAGTCTGATCCAATTCACAGTGACCTTATATGCCATAGAATGAACCAGTGCTGGTCCTGTGTCATCTGTCATCCTCACAATGATGGCTATTTTTGAGTCTACTGTTTCAGTCACTGTGTCAATTGACCAATTAGAATAGTAGACCACATAATTTCCTCCATGTTTTAATGATGAAGAATCGGTTGCCTGGCACCCCTGATTTCAAGGGAAGCTGGGAACTGGTTGTACAAGAGAAAAAAAATCCTCAAAACTTACCAACACCAAATTGATTCTGCAACTCATAATGATCCTAGAGAATGGAGTAAAACTATGCTTGTAGGTTTCTGAAACTGTAATATTTAGGGAAGTGGAAAGCCTCATCTTTCGCATGAGGAGGGGCGGTTGACTTTGAACTGCCCACCTTGTAGTTAGCTGCCCAACACTTAGCCCACTCTGCCACCAGGGCTCCTTGGCCAAGAGAAAAAGAAATGGGTTTGGTGAACACAAAGCGGTCTTGGTCTCATCATCATGTTATACTGGCTGTTAGATATTTAAGCATCACCCCTAGGAAAAGTCACAAATCCAGGAAGTGGCAGAGCCAGGAGTCGGGCCCCAGTCTACTGACTTTGATCTACTTCATTTTCCAATGACTCTCTTTTCCAACGACTGGATCGAGCTTGTGGCTTTGGGTGCAGTGGCTGCTCAGAGAGACTATGTGATCTTTGCTTTCCCGGGCCACTTCCATTCTACTGAACAGGTTGATGCTCTCCCAAGTAGGTGGTGCAAACTGTGTGAGTGACTAAATCAGGCCCTTGCAGCCCCTGTCCTCGTGGTGTTCAGCCGCTCTACTGGGAACGATGGACCGTGGACTCACTCTCCCTTGAAAGGCTCAGGTTGTCATTAGCATTCAGCAAGGCTGTGAGCCTGGTACAAATCAGCTGCTTACGGCTCTTAGGAAACTGCCGAATGCCTCTCTGGGTTGAAGCTTCCATGAGGGTGGAGCTGTTTCCCACGCTTGACGACAAGCAAAAGGAAATCTCCGGCATCGTGCTTTCCTCCTGGGAGTGATTTGGGGGTCACTTTTAGCCCGTGTGGCTATCAGTGATGGTGCTCTTGGAATGTGTGTATGCTCCATCTTTGGGAAGAGGACAAAGCTCCCTGTTTTTAGAATGCCCCATGCTAGCTTATTCAGAGGAACAAGATGGAGCCAATGGTTTGATCCAAGAGGAACACTTGGTGGTGACCTCAACCATCTCTTCTCCGGCTGCTTCACTGGCTTGTGAAGGGAGACTCAAGTTGTAGAGCAACTGTAGGTCACCCTTTTCTCTCATTGCCTCTTGCCACACCTCCCTCTGCTCGGTTACACAGCGGTCCCTTCGAAGGTGTACATAGCCACTAACAAGATCCACATACATCATTCCTCTATGCAGGTCTCAGAGCTCATGTTATTTTCTCCTGGCACTTGAGACAGTGATCCCAAACCCAAAGAGAAATGGACACAATCCTCCACAGAATAAAGGTTAGGTCTACCATGTCAGTTGGGACAGCTGCCTTGGTGCTCACTGGTGGAACTGAGTCTGCTTTCTGAGGCCTGGGTACATGCCAGCCTTTCAGGCAAAGAGTTCTAATGGGCACTGCCGGTGCCATGGTAATTGTGGGTGCTGGGAAATTTCCCAGTTTTGGATTCTCATCAAAAGGAAGCGTGACAAAGTTCAAATCACACGTCATTCTCAATAAAGCCTGGAGCTGGAGATAAAGATACTGAATGGAGTCAGTTGGCCTGTGTGGGCAGTCTTTTCAGGAGTTTTGCTAAGACAGTGGAAACAGAGCTTGGAGCTGGGCCAGTTGTAGCGTGTGTCTTGCCCTTCCCAAGTCTTCATCTATCAAATTGGTGAGGTGAGGAGAGGGCTGTTCAAGATGATGAGGGATAATAAAAAGAAGAAATCATGAGCCCAGCATCACCCTGATTCAGGGAGATCATTCATACCTGGTGGATGGAGATAAGAACTGACTCACCTGGGAGGAATTTAAGACTTCACATGTAGCCAGCTGCCAATGAGTGCTTTCCATCTCAGGTGGTCCCTTCTGTTCCCTCTCCTGACCCCTCCCCTTCTCTGCCCTTCCTCTATCCTTTCAATTCTGTGCTTTAGAAGCCACTGCTTTTATGGCATCTCTCAGAGGAACCTCTCTCGAGTTTCCTACAGCGATCTTGTGCCGTTCTGACTTATTCCTTGTGTACACACAGTCTCCATGGGCTGGTGTTCTTTGCTGAAGGGGTTGGCTGACATGAAATAGCGACTTAAGGCTCCTGGTGTTTTCATGCAGCGTGCATTTCTCTGGTCTGCTGCCCTCGTCAAGTTTCAAGTTGCCTCTGAGTTTCTTCATCCTGAGGGAGTGATCCAAAGAGGACCGATATTTAGAAATATGAAAAACCAGCATGACCTCTGGAACTGTCCTGGCCACATCTCTACAGCAGACTGCTGGGGGCTCCCTGTTGTGCAGGATCATGGCTGTTTAGTTGCTGGCTTTGGGGGAAGTTGAGATACGAAGGGAGGGGACTGTGATGGTGGGATTTCTTTCAAGAGACATGGGATAATGACTTTACCAACTGGTAAGAAAGTCAATATTTTAAGAACTGGCATGGCAGAAACAGTGCATATTGGTTAGTTACCAACTTAAAATAATTTTTTATAGCTGTCTTTCAGTGTGCAGCTCAAGTAAGGAGGTCCTTGGTGGCTTCTTCTTACCCATAATACAGACTTTGTCCTTGGGGCTTGAAGGAGGCCAAACCTCAGTCTGTGGATGCTGGGCCCTAAAGAAATGGAAGTTTCTATCTTCCCACAAGGGTCTAAATAAGTGTCTCCTAAATGTTCTATTAGTCTGAGGACTACTGTGTTCTCTGAAAAGTTATTTGGGGTCCTCAATCAGGCATCTTTAAGTATTGAGTTGGGCTCATCTACTAGTTTCCCACTGTTCCAAGTTTTGCTCCAGAGCTCACATTGTATCAATAGGAACAGATACCGTCCGTTGTTTTCTTTGACATGCTCTAAACAGCTCTTCCCTTTTTGAGAGAAACCTGTCAAATTCCCAAATCTGAATAATGACCATCTGTTCATCCACAGCTTTCTCAAGTAAAAGTAAGTGTTCCAGGAGAAGGTGGCTAGTTCAGCTTGCAACTGACACACATTCCTCAAGACAGACATTGTACTCAGAAGTGTTCCGCGGGTGTACGTATACATAGTGATTTCACTGAATAACAGGAATGATCAATGCTCTGGATCATTGGTTCTGTATATTTGCATCTCACCTGACAACCCCCTCCCCGAGAATCTAATGGAGCTAACAGTGTCCTGTAGGTCTCTAGTTGAAGATTTTCCCTTGTATGATCAGACACATACTTACGAGTTCTGCCCAGCTCCTCCATCGTGAGGATGTGGCCAGTTTGAAAGGCACTGGTAATGAGGGCTAGGACTCTCTTCCAGTTTCTTCCACCAGCCTCCCCCCATTGGGTAATCTGACGACTCCTTGCAAGGTTCCTGTTTACCTTGATTTGCTTTTTTAAGATGGTCAGATATAAGCCCTCCCCTCGGTTTGTTTACTTACTTTCTTTCCTGGACATAAATTTCCTGGCAGAAGTCAGCGTCTATCCTTGTGCTTCCTGTGCCCGGCTACTGGCAGAACAGTTTGCTCCAATTTTATTGCCTCTGGCTTGCGTGCCCTGCCTTTTGGAACCAAGTCCCCTGGGACCTCAGGGGCCACTTCTCCACTTCCTCATTTTGATTCTCTCAGTCCTCTTTGTTCCTCTCGGCTTGGCTGAACTCTCTCAAGCTCAATTTACAACCTTCAAGCTGTGTGCTCTGCCAGCCCAACCCACAATGCCATCTCCTTCTGATTCCCTGTGCCCTTGTGGGGATTTGGTTCATTTGTATTTCACCGAGTGCAACTCTGTGTTTTCATCTTGTGGGGAAGCTGCTGACCTAAGACCACAATTCACTTACGTGGCTCTTACGTTGGCTGTTAGCATCTTGTGCTCCGTTCGGTCAGGGCTATACCTTGGGCAATTTTATCTCCAACTCCCAGCCCCGCTCCAGCTAATTAACACCTGGTAGGTATATTGTGAGCATTCCTTCACCACGGTCTGCTAGGACTGTGCATCTCTGGTTCAGTTTTACTTGATTAGGGAGATGAAGATTTCAGCACTTTCCCTGGCTCACATGAGGCGATGCACTCCCATGAGGACTTTAAGTCTTGGAAACCCAAAGGGGCCATTCTCTTCTGTCCTTCTGGGTCACTGCAAGTCGGAATCGACTCTATGGCAGGGAATAGTTCCATACAGATGTGATCCGGGCTTTTGACATTTCTGAGGCTCAGGTTTCTGAACATGTCTGCATTTGACATGTGACATCTTATGTCTTTTGCTGTTCTGCTTTTGGGGAATGGCATGGTAATGTGTCCTTTGCCAGTACCAGGTAGAGGGGAATTTAGTACCTACAACCTTTTTTATTTATTGATTAAGCCCAGATGTCATGAACTTATCATGCAGAAAGAGAACAAGAGAACTTTTTACCCTCTGAATTTTATTTTAACTTATCCGTCCTGGTAATATACATTTGTTCATTCGTTCAAAATATGCTTCATGGGCACCTACCATGTGCTACCACCACTTGTCTGTCAGTTTGGCATATTTGTCAGATATTGCAAATGCCACGGATAGAAGCAGGGCATTCTCAGAGATGGTGGCAGAAGGTGAGCCCTTCCTGTTGGAGAGCCCTCCAAATATGAGCGGGGAAGAGTTATCTTCTCAGGTAGGGATGACCAAAAGGAGTAAAGCCTTAGGGATTCATTTACTGATGGGGCACAACTCAAAATGAGAAGAAACCATTTCAAACATCAGTTAATAATGGGATGTTGGAGTGTTCAAAGTTTATGTGTAGAAAATAATCAGAGAAGCTGGATTCTATGAAGAAGAGTGCAGCTTCAGGCTTGGAGGAAGGCTTCTTAACCACCTGCGTGCGCGATCGATATGCAGATGGAACAACCTCGCTTGCTGAAAATGAGGAGGACTTAAATCTCTGATGGTGAAGATCAGGGATTGCAGTCTTCACTGTGGATTACAACCCTGTATGAAGAAAATGAAAATCCTCACAACTGCCCCCAAAGGTGATATCCTGTTTAATGGAGAAAAGGTTGATGCTGGCAGTGATTTTGTCTTACGTGAATCCACAACTCGGTGCTCATGGGAGCTGCGATCTCTTGATGCAGCGATGCGTTGCATTGAGTAAATCTGCTGCACCGGACCTCTTGAAAGTGCTGAAAGCCTTTTGAGGACTGAGGTGTGCCTGACCCAAGCCATGGCATTTTCCATTTCCTCGTCTGCATGTGAAAGTCGAACACTGAATAAGGAAGAAGGAAGACAGATCGATGCACTTGAATTATGATGCTGGTGAAGAATATTGAAAGTACCACCAACTGCCAAAAGAGCAAGCAAACCTGTCTTGGAAGAAGTGCAGCCAGGATGTTCCTCGGAACCCAGGATGGGGGATTTTAGGGAGTGCATTTTGGAGAGGCCCTATGGAAGGCCATCATGCTTGGGAAAAGGAGAGGGGAAGGGCCTTCAAGGAGGCGGATGGTCACTGTGGTGCTGCAATGACTCAGACACAACAGTGAGATGGTGCCGCGAGGAGCAGCGCTGCTTTCTGTTGGACATAAAGTGGCGATGAGTTGAAACCGACGTGATTGCACCTAAGAGTTGGAACACACCATGTATCAGGAATCGGAAGGATCCTTGGTGGCACCATACTTAAAGCACCAACGGGCAGTGGTTACAATCCACCCAAAGGAGAGATGTGTCAGTCACCTTCCTTAAGGAGAGTGGCCTGGGAAGCCTACGAGGACAGTTCTGCGCCATCCTACAGGGACCTTGATTTGAAACCAACTCCACAGGGGTGGGGCTGGGGGGGTTGGCTCATGTATGAGGTACTAGGCAAAGTGCCCTTGTGGAATACAAAAGCCTGGGCCACCACCTGTGGCAATTTGAGATGTAGACATAGAGGCCTGGAGTGTGGGCACGGTTGAAAGGGAAGCCCTTTCTTCACTTGCCTGTCAGCCCTTACCACCACTTGTCTATCAGTTTGGCATATTGTGGTGGCCGGTATGTTGTTGTGTTGCTGGAAGATTGTCACAGGTATTCCAAATACCGGCAGGGTAACCCCAAATGGACAGATTTCAGCAGAGCTTCAAAACTAAGAACAGAATACCTGGAAGGAATAGGCTGTCCACTTCTGAGGAAATAACCACAGAAAACCTGTGACCAGCATTGAAGCTTGTCAGTAGATGGAAAAAGAACCACGGCTGGAACTCCTAACAGCTGGTAATGTTTGCCTGTAGGTGGTATGCATCTCCACTCCTCACATTCACATGCCAGAAGAGATCGGTGGCGTCAGGGGCAGGGACAGGATGCTCAACCCCCTACTGGAAAGCAGCGTGAGCCACAGGCCACAGGTGGGCATGTGTAACTGGTTCGCTTTCAAGGAGAGTGGCCAATCACTAGGGACAGTGACTCAACATCCACAGATGTCCTGACCCAGTTCCCTGACCTTTTTTCCCACCGCGCCCCAACTCATTCACTCTGCTCCAGTCCAATGGGCTTCTTGCTGCTCCTCAGACCTGCTGGCTTTGTTCCTGTCTTACGCTTCACCCTTGGCTCCTGCTTCTTGTGAATGTCCAACCCTCTGTAGAAGGTGAGCTTCACAAAGGCCGGGACTTTTCCTTGTGGGTCTCCATAACCCACGTGCCAAGAATGGGGGCTGACATCCAGTGGACTTGCAGTAGACAGGATGGAGTGTGGCATGGATGGCTGTTCACCTGTTGGGCAGCAGTCAGCCTTGAAGAAGGAAGGTGCCAGCTCATGACAGTGTGAACCAACCTCCAGCCAGCAGGGGCATTTCTCTCCTGCTATGCTGCGAACAGTCTTGGGCATTACTTACAGGCTCCTGTGTGGAGCTCTCCCCTATTGGCAAGCCTAGCCTGGAGAGAGAGCTGGGGTCAGGTGTGTTGGGGCACTGGATTCCTAAGAAGTTGTGTCCTTAGGAAGCTCCACTCTGAGGAAGTGGCTGGTGCTTGGAGCAGTGGCAGATGTGTTTTGGGTAAAGGAGCTGGTGGATAGGACTGCCCCTGGGACTCATCTTCTCTTATCGCTGCCTGGACGAGTGTTTGAGTCCAAAGAAGCAACTATTTCAGGGGGGTGCAAAAAGTAGAAGAGTCTGTTGGGCATGCTGGTTGTGTCGGTCTCACACAAGACCAGCACTTTTCTTTACTTAGGGCCTGTTTGTACTGGAACCAGAAAAAATGGATGTGTTATATTGGCCAGAGCCAGAGCAACTTAGTAATTCTCTGTACCCAGATCTAGCCTCTGTGTCTGTTCTGTACTCCCACACACGGCCCTCTTTCTTGACATCGGCTCTTACCCTTCTTCATCCTTGGGCCCCAGGACACTTCTGGGTTTTGGATGAGCAACTTAGGAAAGAAAGGCGTCTCTAGCTGCTGCAGATGGGGCTCAGTGAGCCTACTTCTCTTGGGACACCAACAACATCTAGCACATCAATTGTCCCTCATCAACACATGTCCGCTCTCTCCTTCCAAGGGCTGCCGCATACTGAGCGGCTGGCTTCAGGGTTGCAGCGTGGAGGAGGATGCAGTCCTGGATGTTTTCACTCCCAAATGCCCTTCGTGCCCAAAGAAGGTAGAGGTCCTAGAAACCACCATGGGGTCTCCTGGTCCAGACTTGTTGTTGTTCGGTGCCATTGAATTGGTTCCAACTCAATAAACACTGTCCAGCCCTATGCCAGTCTCATCAGCATGGCTGTGTGTGAGCCATTGTTGTGTTCACTGGGTCATTCCAGCTCATTGAGACTCTTTCTCTTTCATTGATCTCCTACTCTGTTCTCCCCTGCATGATGTGTTGCAGCAGAGATAGGTCTCTCCTACGGATGCGAGAGACACCGTCTTTCCCATCCTCGTGAGCTTCTAATGAGCATTCTGGTCGTTCTTCCTCCAGGACAGATTTGTTTGTTCCTTTGTTTGCAGCTTCTGGCCTATGCAGTTGTCTTCAATCACACCATATTCAGATGCATCTGTTCTTCTTTGGTCTTTCTTATTTAATCGTTCAGCTGATGCCTGCACATGGATGAGGTGATTGAAAATACTGTGGCTTGGATCATACGCACCTTAGTTCTCAAAGGGACACCTTTGCTTTCGAACACTTTGAAGAGGCACTTTGCATTAGATTTGCATAATGAAATGATGGCTGCTTCCATGGTCATTGTTAGTGGAGCCAAGTAAAATGAAATCCGTGACAACTTCAGGTTTGTTTTGGTATGTATCATGATGCAGTTTATTGACCAATAGTATATAAATAGTATATATACATGATATATTTGTATAGATAGTGAAGTGGAATTCATCCTGAAGGCTGTAGTCCTTGATCTTCATCAGAACTGCTTCAAGTCCTTGGGGTTTTTATGCTTTCTGCAAACTCAATAGCAGAACATGTCTGGTCCAAGTCAGCGTCCAAATAACTTGTGATCCTCGGGTTGGAGTAGCTGTTTTTGAAGTTGCCTTTCTGAGGTAGAGTTGCTTGCCCACTCCTTTAATTCCTGATAAGTCCAGGTGTGAGTTCGATTCACTTTAGTCCAAGGAGTGAGAAACGCCCATCTGTTAAGATGATGATCCTTGGTGAGGCCGGACTGATGGTCAGTAGGATTTACTGGTGTGATCATGTGGACTATATTGACCACCATGTGTTTGGATTTGTTGGATCTGTGCTCATTCCAGTCCACTTGTTATATATTTGCTGATCTCAATGCCATGGACTGATTAATCTGTTAACACTGTGGCTGAACTCTCTGTCCCTAACACGGTGGGCATTTTAACCTGAAAGAGGAGCAGCAGTCCGATGGGAGAGAGGTGAGGGGAGAGCACTTACATGGAGATAATAGCCTGGGGAGAGGCACAGAGGCATGACAAGGCCCAGAATATTCAGACTTAGTAGCCATGGAGATCCCTCACAAGAGTGTTTAGATTGGAAAGGCCAAGACGAAGATTTAGGGAAGAGAAGGAACCAGAACCTGCCTTCCTCCGCCTTTGGAGCTGGTGAAAGATGAGGCTTTCATCTGGGCTTGTCTAGGTACTTTCCTATGAAATTCACTTTTGGGGTCACAGATGGGAAAGGCTGGACTGAAACACGGACTATGGCACGGTGAGGTCACAAGATAAATCAACGTCACGGCCAGGCTGAATCTGAGTGTTCAATATCAGCCTGTGTTTCTTAGAGATCCCCCGAGCTCTTGCTCTCGCCCCCTTCTTCCCCTTTTGGGGAGCCCTCCAGATGTAGCGGTTCTCTATTGGGCTGCTAACTGCAGGGTCAGCAGTTGGAAACCAGCAGACTCAGCTTTCTATCCCCGTAAAAAGCGACAGTCTGGGAAACCCACTAGGGATGTTCTTCCCTGAACTACAGGGTGACTTTGAGTCCAAATCAACTTCATGCCAGTGAGTAATTTCCCTTCTTCTGTGTTTTCCAAAGTTGAGTGGTGCAGGATATTCCATCATCCAAACTCCCTCCTTCTTTTCATCGTAGAAGGGCCACCCCGCTGAAGGTTTGTTGAGTTCTCAGGTTCTGCGGAGCCATTTTATAAGAAGTCCTGGCAGCATGGTGGTTCACATTTTGAGCTGCCAATTGTCACGTTAACAGTTCAAAGGTACCAGTCACTGAGTGGGAGAGAAATGAGACTTTCTACTGCTTCTATGCACAGCCTCAGAAATCCACAGAGGTCATTCCACTCTGGGCTGGAAGGTGGTGATGGCTTGGAATTGATTGGAAGGGAATGAGTTTGGGTTATGAAGCTATTTTATAGGGGGAGCCTCTGAGTCATAGCTGTGGAGTTGGGTACAGAGCTGGGGAGCTAAAACGTTGTCATTCGTATCCCCATCCCAACCACTCCTGGGACGCTCCCCAGGGAGCTAGGGTAAAGCGTGGAGTTTAGTCCTTGAGCCTTTCAGAATTTAGCACATTGATTTATGAAATCATCTATTGGCATGGCCTCAGGACACACAGGAATAGACTTAATAATTTATTTAGAAAGGAACAGATTGTCAATGAGTCTTAATCATACCTCCTCTCCTACTGTTCCTCTGTGGATGTCAGCTACAAAGCTTTTTACAATCTCCACGTTTTCTAAGGAGGCCCACAGGCTACCTTGGCAATACAGTGGCTGTGGGCATGCTGGGTTAGGGCTAGACAGAGAACCTGGCCCCAGCCCTTACTTTAACCAGGCCTCTGATTTTTCTGTATTAGATATTGGGATTCATCTAGGATTTCATTTGGGCACATAGCACAGGACTGGAACTAGTTTGGCAACTGTTGGTTGATAGGAACAGTCCGTTTGGCCAAGCCAGCTAACCCCCTGCCTATCACCTCTCAGCTCAGGACTGAATGGTGGCAGCTGGGCCCTTAACTGAGACGCACTGGACCCTCTATGGGCAGACCAGGTTGGCCCAGCAGGCTCCTGAGAGGGGGCCCCCACACAGCAGCTGTCTCTGCTGTCATGGCCACATGGTCAAACCAATGCCCAGATTCATGTTTCCCCCACTGGGATCCCGTGTTTCCACAGCCAGCTCCCAGTGTCCCTGTTGAGTCTTCTGGATGCCACTGTCAGGAAAGCCAACTTGCTCTGGCTACAGGCAGTTCCAGCAGGACCCTATCCCTGTCTCAGCTACCCCACCATGCCACCTCTCGTCAGGGATGGGATCCATCTGATGATCTGCATCCCAAGTGAGCCGGTGGGTCCAAGCCCCTGGTTCTTGGCTGTTGATAGTTGCACAGAAGGCACGAAGCATCAGATCACTGGACCGGGTTCTCCGGGCAGCAGCTGTGGGTGAAATGGCTGTGGGTTGGCACGTTCTTTTCTTCGTCCCATGATGGCCTTCGCCTATGCTGTTGGCCATGCTCCGGAGGCCAGGAAGTGGACTGTCCTCCCCACAGGGGCCTAGGCCTTCCAGTGACAGATCCCCTGCCCTGGCTTCCCTCCTCTCCTCCCTGCCCCACCCCAGCTTGGCGGGGGTCTCTTACTGAGATGGCTGGTTGCCTTCTCTTGTTGTCTTTTGTCTCATGTAAAGCCAGACGATACATTCATGCAGGCGAAGGAGAGGATGAAAGGGAAACCTCTTCTTAATTGGCCCAAGGCCATCGCACACATTACCAGGTGCACTCAAGCTGCAATTTACTTTTTAATTAAAGTTCTCTCTCCCTACTGGAGAGGCCGGCGTTCGTTGGCTGCCTGAAAGAGACTGTTTGGGACACAGTTACAAGAAGAAGATGCAGAGATCATCTGAGTTGAGATCATTTGAGTTGGTTGTTGTTTGGGGTTCCTCTGCAGGGATATCTGTCTTTTTCTAGCAGGGGGTGGAGGGTCAGCCCTGGATCCTTGCACAAGTACAAGTCAGGTGGCAGCTGGCGTTCCCCGGTCCCTTTTCCTTGAGTCCAGGGGAGCAGTGTCAGATGCCACAGGACTCCTGCACATGAGCAGCTCCTGGGAGATGGCCTGTGGCCTGTGCACCTGCACACCCATGCTCTCTGTCCTGTCCCAAGGCAATGCAAGCAAGCAAGCACCCGCTCCAGCAGCCCCCCAACAAGCATTACAAGGCCACTCATTTTAGGGATTTGGACTGAAGGTCAAGGCCCTTTGTAAAAAATAACAAGTTTTTATGGTACATTAGGTCGGGGGCTTATTTTTCACATCATCGGTTTTTACATTTAACCATTTATACTACTCATCAACAGTCCCCCACTCCTACCCCCGGCCAATGCTTTATCTTGATTTATCTTCTCCCTCTGCTAAACCACAAGGACTGCAATCTGGAAACACCAGCTGCTCCGTGGGAGAGAGGCAAGGTGTTCTACTCTGTGAAGGAGTTATGGTCTGGGAAGCTCACAGGGCCTGCGTATCCTACCCTACAGGACTCCATGGCAGTGCCTAGGGGGTGGTGATCTTCCATGTCACCCCAGGTCACCCCATCAGGAGTCTAGCCCCTGACTCTCCTTTTTCTACCACCTACATAATCCAGATTGCCTCTTGACCCTTTGCTCCTGAATGTCTACAAATAGTTACTATTATTTGGAGGGGAAATGTATAAGGACTTTATTAATGTTTTAGAATTCGTCTTGTAGGCTTCTTTTCTTTTTGGTTGAGAATTGATCCGGCAGAATGTACCACTGGTTCAGCAGTCCCCACATGAGAGGTTCCACAACAAGACCCCTTCTCCCCCCTCCATTCTGAGTGCTGTCTCCCCATGGACAGAAGCTCTCTGCACCCCATGTCCCCAGTGGAACCCTTCCCATTGCTGTTGCTCATTGGATGCCATGGAGAGAGTTCTTAAGCACCATGTTCAAGTTAAACACCAGAGTTCCCTGCTATCAAGTCCAACCCACGGCGGCCCTACAGGGCAGCGTGGGACTGCCCCGTGGGTTCCTGAGACGTGATTGTCTACTGGAGTGGAGAGCCTCATCTTCCTCCTGAGAGCAGCTAGTGGTTTCAAACTGTGGACCTTGTGCTTAGTAGTCCAGCACATCACCCACTTTGCCAGAAGGCTTCTACTCCTCAAGGTAGACATTCTTTCCTAGTTGAGATCAACTCCTATTTGGCTTGGAGCTGACTTGTATGAAGGTTTCCTATGGAACAAGTTTCCTCTTGGGTGTCTTGGGGGGAAAGCTTCCACCACCCCTGAGACCCTGGGATCTCACTTCTGCTCCAATGTTTTCCTTTTCTGATGAAAAGACCCTCTCCCTTGGGGGTGCCAACCAAGAACTGTCCTCTGGGTGCTGAGCTCAGAAGCCCGTGCTTTGTAAACAACAGTCCCACCTTCTGTGGCTTTTGTGTGAGCCCCCTAATCTGGAGGTGGGTGGGCAGAGAGTGGGTACAGACCCCTTGTCAGTGACACTGTCACTGCCGCTTGTGGGCCCCAAGCTGCAATGAAGCAAAATGTTGCCAGACCCTGTGCCACCCCCATGATGGGCTGTGAATAAAACTGTGATCTGCGGGCTCTTTGTGGGCTGGTTTTTGGAAGTAAGGCCAGTAGGCCTTGATTCCTACCTGGTCTCAGTTTGGCAGCTTAACGGCACCCTGTCTGGCATCCTAGTTGCCCACAGACCTCTGCTGAGAGATGGGCGGTCCTTGTGCATAAACTGCGTGATCCAGGAATCAAACCCAGGTCTCCCTGTGGGAGGTGAGAATTCTACCAGTGCCCACCACTGCCCTTCATCCTGAAACAGAAGCCGGGTGGCACAGGGTCTCTATGTTTCTGGGTGTGTGGACGTCTCCTGACTCTCTCAGTGCTGACTTTTCCCCATCTGCTAGGCAGTATCTTCAGAACAGGGGAGAGTAGACTCAGGGGGTGGGGGGTGGGGAGCTGCTAGAAACAAAGCTGCCCTTCCATTACACTCCTTTCCTGCTACCCCCCATTCCTCACACACACAGCCATCTTCTCCAGCCCCGTCTCCTGAGACCACAAGGGCCAGCTGGGTGTGGAGCTGAATGAGAGAATTATAATGATGATGAACATTTCCAGGACCTCAGTCTGGGCCAGGCCCTTGCTGAACTCAGCACACACTGCCTTCCACTCACTGCTCACGGCAGACCTGCGTGGCAAGTGCAATTATCCCTGTGTGCAGAAACCCGAGCGAGCTCAGGGCACACAGCCTGTCTGCGCTAAAGATAACATTCTTTTACATCAAGGTGCCAGCCTGACCATTGAGATCTGGCCTCTGTCAACAGAAGATGCACCCCTACAATGCTGCTGGAGCGGCCTTCCTGGTGGTGGGCTGTCCACTGCGGGAGTGGAGTACATCTGCAGGTCTGGGTCAGTTTTGTTTCTGGAACCAATGGAGTGTCATTCTCATGACACTGTGACCGCTGGGACGGGCTGCAGGCACAGGGCAGACTGTACACCATGCACAGCAAAATAAATAAATGACATACGGTTGCATTGGTTTCCACCAATACAGCACATTCTCAAGGAACAGGTCCCCATACATGGAATCCTGAACTCATTAGTGCCCCGCTAAGGGAATAGGCTCTGCCCACAGCCCCAACTTCAGGCCTGGATAAAAGTCTGAGGTTAAATCCTTGTTCCGTCTCCTGCCGGCTAAGTGAGCCCAGGCAAAACGTCTAACCTCTCTGTGCCTCTGTCTTCTGGTCTATATGGTGGGATACTAATCTCTCTTCATATGGTCACTGTGAAACTTAAAGGAGAGCGAGAGAGAGCGAGAGCGAGCGAGAGAGAGACTCATTTGACAGAGGCCCTCTGCCTTGCACTTGCAGGTGAACATCTAGCTCCACAAATGTGATACCCTCTACTTCCTGCTGGCCTCTCTTCTGACCACATCTGGTTTATAGACTGTCTTGTCATGGAGATTTTCCCTTTCATTAGCCCAATCTCAGCTCACAGAGGGAGGAGGAGGCATTGCAAGGAGTCCCTTGCAGTTGACCCAAGGCCCTGTCCCAGGAGTCAGTGCTCTGAAAGTCAGTGAAGAGGGTCATGCTGGCTGGAGAAAGGCTGCCAGACACTCATCTGCTCATTCTGCTACTTGTGGGAGAAATCAGTGGCCAGGTGGTTCAGGGGTTCACCCTGAAACCCTGGGGCCATGTCCTGTATGATGCTGTGTGACTCGCTGCCCCTCTCTGAACCAATGAAGGTGAGACCCCCTTTCAAAGTTGACACTTTCTAAGTTCTCAATCAATGTGGTTGTTCTTCTCCAGACGTGAGACTGAGATCACATCTTCTCTTCCAAGGCTGGGGAGTGGGGGGGGGTGTTAAGAAACTCTGATCGTTACTGCCCTACAATGGTGGGGGCATCTACAAAGAGTCTCTTCCTTAGCCCAGTGGCCCGGCCTCCTCTCCCCTTCCCTTTTCTCTCTTCCACCTTCTGGTTTTCCCAGAGCACCTGCTCTTTGCCAGACACTGGGGTCTGAGAGGAAATGAGGTTGGATGAAGCAGTCTAGCAGTCTACCCCCTCACACCACCCCAAGGAACACTTCATCTCATGTGGAAGATAACATGGAGCGCAGATGACAAGACATGAGAACTAAGGTCAGGTCTTCCCTTGAGGTTCTTAGATGTCACCATCTCCAGATGAGGACCCCGAGGCTCCAGGAAGAGATGGGGCTGAGCCCAGGGTCTGCCAATGCACCTCTGGTTGCTTCCTCCCCGGTAGCCTCTGAAGAGGCGAGGGGGAAACTCTTGCCTTGAATAATGAGGAAAAGCTTCTGGGAAGAGAGTCCTGGGATTGGATCTTGAAAGTAATTTCCTGGGAGAGTCAGAGTGAGCAGGAAGGGAAGGAGCAAGGGGTCACTGGGTGGCTGCCTAAAAGCTGAGTCAGGGCTGGTGAGTGGCTCCAGGTGTGCAGGACAGGTGCTTTGTGAGGGGCACAGAGACTGACCGTCCGTGGTTCACAGGTGCGGTGAATTGGCTGCCACCACCCAATGCCCTGCCAGGAATTAATTGTATTCATGGTAATGAGCTTGGGCTCGGGACACCAGGCTGGCTTAAATAAACCTCTCTTAAATGTTGGATTTATGATGCATTTTGCATAATAGTAGCAGTAACTCGACCGGGCACATGCTAGATAGATGGACCCAGATACTTAGAGGAAACTGGTCCAAGAATGGCAGTGAAAAACACCTCATGATAAATCACGGCTATTAATTTGCAAGCTTTGGGTCCACCAAGCTGGAGCAAACAATTCTTTCGCCTCTCGGGTACGTTGAGCAGCAAGCCGTTATGAACACTCCGAGTAATTTATACTAATGCTTCTGTTCTGTCCTTGCTTCCCTAACACCCACTTCTGTGTGGAGAGGGATGTTAAAATTGGCTCCATCTGCTTTGCGAGGCTTGCTTGTCCGTCCTATGCTGGAATTCCACTTTGACATCAAAATCCTGCCTGCGTTCTTCCTCACTGCCAACCTGAAGATGCTGGTGGCTGGGTTTTCCATGACACAAGACAGGCTTTGAGTTGACTTCACCACCTGTGACATCTTGATGGTCAGGAGTCGCAGGATCCCTTTAGATGAAGTAGATGAGGGGCCAATCTAGAGGCCAGATCAGATGCCTCCTTCTGAAGGACATGAAATCACATGGCAGGGTCAACATGTGGGTAGGAATGGACGGAAAAGCTTGTGCTTTGATCTTCTCAAGGTCATTCAGGATTATGCGAAAGTTCAGAACTCATTACCTCTTCTAATTATGCTTTTGAGTCTAGACCAAAGGAATGGTACTCACCTTGTGCCTGGTCTCCAGGCTCTCTCTGAGCCCAGTGGAGCAGATCTTTCCGGCTCTAGCAGGTACAGTGGTTCCTTTACATCCTTTGGAAGTCCATTTGCCTTCTCTGGCTTCCTCTGCAGAATGGGGATGCAGTTTTCTCTCTCTGTCCCAGAGAAAACTTGTGGGGAGATGATTTTCCTGACTGATGTCCCAGGCAGCAGTTGGAGAAGGTGGTCTCAGGGTCACTCTTGTGCTGGCACAGCTTGGCAGTGATCAGTGATCATCTTTTTCATCTCAGTGGAGGAGGGAGAGCACAGTCACAAATCTAACTTGCTTTCAGTTCATCTACTTGTTGAAAGACTTGCAGAAAGCTTGAGGCTGGTCAATGGGATTGGGCTGGGGCTGGGGGTGAGGATGGGAGGAGGCAAAATTTGATATGAAGTTCACCTGGGGGTAGCTAGGAGACTTTGGGAAATCGACCCAATTCCCCTGAGGTGTTTCTTCCAAAATGAGGATATTGCTAGAAATAACCTACCCTTTAGAATGTGCTGAGCACCCAGTGGCATGGGTGAGCCAAGCACCCGCAGCAGAGCAATCTGCCTGAGTGGGGAGGGTTGTTGAATGCACCCCAGGAAGTCACTCTCCACATTTCTGCAGAGGCATCTTCCAAAAGGGGTTATAGAGACAGTCTTGCAGCCGCAGATGGAAACTAGGACAGACTCTTCAGCATGCAGAGTGACTCTCAGGTGCTGAGTCAACTTTTTGGGATGCTTCCCAGCTCACCGTAGTAGTCAGAGTGGACCGGCAGCCTCCCACTCCCCAAGCAAGCCACAGATTTCTTACTTAATCCCTTAGGGGTTAACACACAAAGCCCTGGGCTGGAGACACAACTCCCAACTCCTCGTGCTTTCTTCTCCGAGGCTAAAGATTTGTTCACAAGGGCTTCTTGCTCTCCAATGGTCTCCTGCTGACCCAGCCAGGCATCTTCTCCTTGGGGGCTGGGGCAGTGAGGGATTGACTGCAGCCCAGTCCCTGGATGGTATTCACAGTCAACAAGTGGGGCTTTTAAGGGCCCAGTCCATCCCTTAGTGCCTGGGAAGAGAGGCCAACAGATATGCTTCTGACAGTCAGCCTTGGCAGTCTGATGGTCACAGCTTCCGTGTACACAGGGGGACCCCTAAGTCAGAATCAACTCGCTGGCAACTGGTGGGGGGGGGGGGGCTGCCTTCTGTCCTCTCATCTTTGCTGAGCTGCAGACTCTGCATCTGTCAAATGAGGATCAAAAGACCCACCCTGGCAGAAGTGCTGTGACCTTCCAAGGACATCCTCCGAGACTGAGTTCCTGGTGCCAAGGAGAGGCTCAGTTGCGCAGTTTGAGGCGAACAAACGTTTTCTGGCCTGGAGGTCTTCAATCCATGGAACTCGGGTTACCAGCCCTCCTACATGCACCAGCATGCCGTGAGCCCACCCTGCGGGGGGAGGGAATGGACTTTTATCGTCAGTGTAGGCTGTGTCAAGAGAATGTCTGAGGTTCCGGACCCCTGCCTCGGTGCGTTGGCCTGTGAAAGCAGCCTCCCACAGCGGGGTGAACGTGCTCTGTGGCTGGCCCACGGTGGCACTGGACGGCCGGGCTGTGATGCTAGGAGGATCTGAATTCAAATCCAGAGTCCACTGCCATGCTGGCCTGGAGACACCTTCATTCATACCCCCGAGGCTCAAGTTTCTCACATGTAGAATAAGGTTACCCCCAGGCCCTGCTATAAGGGGTGAATGAAATGACAGTTTGGAAGGGCTCTTCACACCGGTGGGAGAAAGACAGTGCTTTTTGTGCCCTTCAGTGGCGACCGTCTTGGAAACTCACAGAGTTTCTCTGAGTCGGCATGAACTCCATGTTGGTGAGTCTGGTTTGCACAAAAGCAGTGGGCAGCTGATGGTGGAGCCGTTTCCTCCTTGTCAAAAGTGGAAGCTGTTCTTAGAAATCTCCGCCATGATGTTGGCTTCCAGCTTTGGCTTTCCACATGGTAACCTGTGTCCCCAGTTGACACTTATTGTTCTTGTATTTTCTTTCTTTCCTGTCAGCAGAAACTGGAGCAGACTTCTATACCTCTGACAATGGCAGGAAGGTGGGGGTCACCAGAAGCCCAACTAGTCCTTGTTTTCCCACAGAGGTGTGGCCTCCTGTTCAAGGGCCCGCCCATCCTCTTCTGTGGTGTAGACCTCCCACTTCCTGTTGCTGTGAGAGCGCTGGACAGAGCAGGAGTGCTGACTCCAGGACAACTGTCTTACCTGTAGCCAGCTCTCGCCAGGTTTTACAGGTGAAACCATGGCGGAGTCAGGGACGTAGACTCACGCTGGAGTTCAAATCCCTGTCTGAATGACGTCAGATAAATTACTTGCCCTCTCTGTGGCTGCTTACTGCTCATCTCTAACCCAAACAATACCTAGGATTTTTATGAAGACTGGGTTATTCAGGAAAGTACTTCACCTGGAGGCTAGCACTGGGCCAATATCCATTATTAAAAGGCAAAACCAGCATGATCACCTGATTCCCAGGGACCTGGAGGACAGAGTAGAACTGCCCCACGGAGTCTCCAAGACCAACATCTTTCTGGAAGCAGACACCTGGGCTTTCTCCCTCTGAGCAGTTGGCAGGTGACCCGGCAGCATTTTGGTTGCCCTCCTTTGCATAAAACTTAGCTATTTTTATTGTCTTACTCAAATCATCCTCCTTGATCCTCACAAGACGGCAAAGGACTAGCCGTCCATGTATTTACTTGTCTTCCGGTCTTTGATCTGATGCGTCCCGGTGTGGTGTAAATGGTTACTGCCCTCTGAGGCATACTGGGAGCCTGGAGGGCTCGTCCCTGCAGAGGTACTTGGAAGAAAGGTCTGGCGATGTGCCTGCAGCAAAGCATTCACGGCAACACCTGGGAGCAGCTTCTGCTCTCCCCAGTGGTGGCTTTCTGGGTTAGGAGGCTGAAGCTGAGAAGCTACGGGGTCCTTCAGAAGGGATCCCCTCGGGGTCTCATGACACTGTGCCCAAATGGTATCCAAATACTGCTCCCCACAGGGAGGCCCGAGGAGTGGGGGACGTGCAGACTCCTAGCTCCACTACAGATCTGCTGATGGAAATCTGTATTTGTCAAATCCCAATGTCTAGTCAGCATTGGGGTGTTGTGTGTGTGTGTGTGTGTGTGTGTGTGTGTGTGTGTGTGTCCACGGTTCCTCTGTGTCACTACACTAGGGTGATGGACAAGGACTCTGGAATGCAGCCCTTTATAGTTGCAGCCCAGATAGACACTGGTGTCGGCAGGTTTAATAGAGGCTTGCAGAAATGCAAGGAAAGAAAATGGTCGTTTTAAACACACTAACTTTTTTTTTTTTCCAGGTCATTGGATTTCTTTCTAGATTAAATAACCTCATTTTGTATTATGTGCTCTGTGGAAAGAGTCCATTGGAACAGAATTGAAATATTCTTTATCAGGATATTATGTTTGGCCGGGGCATGGCTCATTGACAAGAGGTTGCCAAAGCCAAGATGATGCATTACAATGGGTTCCTGGGGACACTGGTTCCCTGTGAGTCCCCTAGATAGTGGACTACATGTCCAATTATCTGTCAAAGACTAGGGCTTCTTAAAAAAGTGCAGAGAGCATGTGGTGAAAAAGAGAGAGTTTGCTGTCCTCAGGTGCTGCTGACTTGGTTCCCGGTCATAGTGACCTATCCACTCATGGTGACCCGATCTGCTCATGGTGACCCTATCTGCTCATGGTGACACTGTCCACTCATGGTGACACTGTCCGCTCAAGGTGACCCTATCTGCTCATGGTGACCCTATCTGCTCATGATGACCCTATGACACACACAACAAAATACAGTACTGCTGGGTTATGTACCATCCTCCTAGTTCTTCCTGTTTCTGAGCCCCTTGCTGTAGCCCCTGTATGAATACATCTATTTGAAAGCCTTCCTTTTTTTTTGCTGACCCTCCTTTTTGCCAGTCCCGTGATTCAGGGACTGGTCTTTTCTGACTTCATGTCCAAAGTGCATGAGAGAAATCTCACTGTCCTTCTGTCTAAGGGGCATTCTGACTGTACTTCTTCCAAGATAGATTTAGTCCTCCTTGGGGTAGGGTATGGTGTATTTATCATTCTTTGGCAGCACCATAATTCAAAGGCATTGGTTCATCTTCAGTCTTCCTTATTCACTGTCCAGCTTTCACGTGCTTAAAAGGCCACTGAAAATACCGTGGCTTTGACTGGACACTCACTAGTCTTCAAAGTGACCCGCTGAAAAACCGAAGTCAATGCCATTGTGTTCATTCAGACAGAAAAATACCCCAACGGTCAGAGTAGAATGGGTCCCTAGGATTTCTAAGCCGCAAGTTTCTATGGAAACCGGAAACACTTTTCTCCTCCTGCAGAGTGGTCTGGAGGGTTTGAACCACTGAACTAACTTTCCGTTACTGTGCCATGAGGGTGCCGTCAAAGTGTCAGTTTTGCTTTCTAAATCTTTCTTACTCATTAAAGGAATCTTTTACAGCAGATTCTGTTAACGTAACACAGTGTTTCTGGCTGGTGTTTTTATAAGCCTTGATTATAAATCCAAGAAAAAATAGACCCCCCCCCTTCCATTTACCACAGTGTCACCTATCTGCCTAGTTGTATTTTTATTTTCTTTAGGTTGTGATGTATTCCATATGGAATACTTTGATCTTTATCAGTGAGTGTCTTTAGTCCTCTTCACTTTCAGTAAACAAGGTTGTGTCTGCTATGCAGGTTAAATATCCCTCTGATCTTGATACCATATGCTTCTTCATGTAGTCCAGCTTCTTGGATTATTTCCTCAGAGGACATAAGTAGGATGGAAGGATATACCCTGGCACACACCTCGCCTGATTTTTCACCATCGGGTATCCCCAAGTGTGGCTTAAACGGCACTACTTCTTGATCTCTGTACAAGTTCCCCATGAACACAATGGGATTCCCATTCTTCACAATGCTATCCATAACTCATTATGATCCATGCAGATGCCTTTGCATAGTCAATGAAACGCAAGGAAACATCTTTCTTGTATCCTCTGTGTTCAGCCAAGAAGATCTATCAGATATTCAGAGTGATGCCCTTCTTCCTGTAACTCTTCAGAATCTGGCCTGAATTTCTGGTAATGCTCTGCTTAGGAACTGCTGCAGCCATTTTGACAGAATTTTATTTGTATGTGATATTTATGATATTGTTTGACAATTTCTGCCTTCTTTTGGATTACTTTTCTTTGTGAGGAACACAAATATGGATCTGTTCCAGCTAGTGGTCTAGGTAGCTGCCTCCCAAACTTCTTGGCCTCCATGAATGAGCTCCTCCAGCACTGTGTCTGCTTATTGGGTTTCTTAAGAGAGTGTGGCAGAGAATGTGATCAAAGAGAGACTGATATATTCCATCCCTTGGTATTTCATCAGTTCCCAGAGCCTTGCTTTTCTCCAACATTGTCAATGAAGCTTGGGCTTCTTCCTGCAATATCATTGTTTCTTGAACGTGTGGTGCCTTTTAAAATGATGGAATGCCAACCAATTCTTTTTGGTACCTTCCATCTTCTCGTGAAGTTTCCTCAGTCACTCAATATTTTGCCTGTACAATTCTTCAATATTCCAATAAGCTTGATCCCTTTTGCAGATCTTACAGCTTGAAAAATGCTTGAGTGTGTTCTGGGTTTGGCATTGTAAAACCATCTAACTCCAGGTCTTTGTACTGTTTGTTATGATAATTGACTTGGCTTTCTCAAGCTTCCTTTTGGAATCTCCTGTTTATCTCTTTGGCTTCATCATTTCTTTCTTTTGCTTTTGCTATTTGACCTTCAAGAGCAAATATCAGTGTACCTTCCACTTTGGCCTTTTGTTTCTTGTCCATTTTTTTTAAATGACCTTTTGGTTTCCTCATTTATGATGTCTTTGATGTCAGCTTACAACGAATCTGGGATTTGGGGTTACTGATGTTGAATAAGTTCAACGTATTCTTGAGATGGTCTCTAAATGTGTAGAAAGAGAGAGAATCCATGCATACTGAGAAAGAATGCCTCGGCAGAATTATACACACCCAGAGAGAGTTTCCAGGGTATGTTGGCTATATAATCTAGAATGTAAAATGTGTCTCTCACTGAATCTGTTCTTAAATGGTATCTTAGGGCTGGGGCACATGATAGTCTTGCCTCCCATATTCTAAGCAGAAGAAAGCATTGGGCAGAAGTAGCTCAAAACTTTATGTCGACTACCATAATGCCATCCATCTCTGAACCGCCCCCTCCCCCACTTTAGCTTTCCAAAGCATAATCACCTGGGAGATGGAAGATGCTGTTTTATAACTGTTGATTGAGTTGTTCTGAATCTACCCAGTAATACTCTTGCTGGTCAGTTGTCATTCTTGGCTGCCTTCTCTGTGTCTATGAGTCTTTGGCATTAGTGACAAAGAAGTGGGTGGTCCCAGAAGACACAGAAGTGCAGTGATGCCACAGAAACAAACAAAGACAGAAGACACAGAAGTTAGAGAGGTTCTATAGCACAAGCACTGGAATGGTCCCGAGAGATCATCTGGCCCAGTGGTTTAGGAAGATCCATTAGTCCTAGCATTCTTGGACACACAAATGTCACCTGGAAATATATATCATCAACAAGCCATCATACAATTTTCCTGGCTGAAGTTGGGGGTGAGGGCCCATTGTTAACTAGCCTATTCTTATGTGGGAAATATCTCCTGACCCACACAGAGGAATGAACTGAAGGCCGAATTTGAAGACCATGGATTGATGTAGAGAGAAAGTATCTTACCCAAGGTCACATACTCCATCAGAGACTTATCATGTAGAGGACAATATGGTTTAGTGACACCGTTGGAGTGAAATCTAGAATTCCAGTCTTGTAGCTAAGTACCCTTCCTTGTACATCTTGCTCTCTGTCTTAAACATGGAGTATCTATTGACCCTTGGGTCCATCTTTCACTCTGAGAGCCCCACTTGAGTTCCTTTCCCATCCCGTCAAGTACACTAGCTGGCAGGAATTAGTCATGAATTAAGCACACTTCAGGAAGGATGATGCTTCAAGGAGCATCAGGTAGAGAAGTCAATAGAAAATGAGTCCAAGTGAAGGTGAAATCAGGTCTGAACTCTGGGAGGTGAGGGATACAATCCCCCACTGAAAACAGAAGTACAGAGCTGACCAACAGCTGGTAGTTAGCTCATTCCTCCGGAAATGGGAGGTGACTAATTAGTTGTCCCTAAATTTCGCCATGTAACAAACTTTCCCAGGTCTCAGTAGCTTACAAAACAAATGTTTATTTCTTGTTAAAATGTGGCCTCTGTGGTAACTCTGACTCTGTTCTGTCTACTTTCTCAGTCTGTGACATGCCCATTCCATTAAGGTCAAGAAAAGGGAGAGACTGAGCCACACGGCACGCTCATTGTTTAGAACGTCTGCTTGGACTCAGCACACCTCAAGTATTCATGTTTTATTGGCCAAGGCAAGCTGCATGGCAGAGTTTTGCAGAGGGGTAGTGTCTCTGCAAACAACAAGACAAGGGGGGGGGGGAGGTGAAGAATAGGTTGTCAGTCATTTCAAAGACATACAGTCTACCACAAAGGATATTTGAGGAGTTGCTGGAAGAGATGCAGGCTCATCTCACAGCTATAATAGGTTCAGTTTCATACCACTGCAATACCAGATCACAATAAAGCAAGCCACATGATTTTATTCTTGTTTCCCAGTGCATAGAAAAGTTATGCTTACATTGTGCTGTGTACTATTATTGTGTGTGCAATAGCATTATCGAATAATGTGGGTTATTGAATGTACAATAGCATTAAGGAAAAGTTTGAAATATTGTGAGAATTACCTGACACCTAATGAGACATAATGTGAACATAGTATGTTGGAAACATGGTGCTGATAGACTTGTCTGATGCAGAATCGCTACAAACCTTGAATGTGTGTGTGTGTGTGTGTGTGTGTGTGTGTGTGTGGAAAAAAAGCAGTATCTTCAATAGAGCAAAGATCAATAAAATGAAGTATGCCTGGACAGGGTTCTGATCGCCATAGGACCTTGTTTCTGGAGACAGAAAGGATCTTTGAGATACCTGAATCTTAGCTTGGAAGAATGTTAGCATGTTTATTTGACTTACTGAGCACCCACTGGCAATTAAGACCTTTTCTCCTTTAGCCCCCACTAGATCATTCCTGCACCACTCCAGGGGTCAGTATTGCTCACTTTGAGAGACACTCTCTTCAGACTCAACGCACTGCCCTTCGAATGGATGCCACTTCGCAGTGACCCTATAGGACAGGGTAGGACCACCCCTCTGATTTTCAGAAACGACACTCTTTATGAGAGTACAAAGTCCCTACTTTCTCTGAGAAGTGGCTAGCGGTTTTGAATTGCTGACCTTGAAGTTAGCAGTCCAACTTATACTCACTATGCCAACCACCAAAGTCCTTTGGGAAACACTGGTCTATGTTAACTCTTAGAGCCCAGGTCCCCAATTAGTGACCAATGTTGTATATCCTTTATGGGGACATCTGCTTTCCTTTTTCTTTACCAGAAGTGGATGTGGCCCTGAACTGGCCTCAGAGGCAGCCCTGGGCACCTGTGGTGGGACTGGCTGGACTTAGTGCCTAGAGAGGCCAGGTAGAACCCCTAGATCAGTGGTTCTCAACCTGTGGGTTGCAACCTCTTTGGGGGTCAAGCAACCCTTACACAGGAGTCACCTAAGCCCATTAGGAAACCATATTTCTGATGGTCTTTGAAATTGAGATGTTGCCTTTTTAACACATATTGTTGCAAAATGTAGCAATGTGATTTACTATTGTTATATTAAGATAGTTACCCATGCTACACCATGCTTCAAGACAAAATTTATTTGTTGTTAGAAATAAATATTTCACAATATATAATTACATAATGTTTTTGTGACTAATCACTATGTTTTAATTATATTCAATTTGTAATAAGCAAAATGTATCCTGCATCAGATGTTTACATTGCAATTCATAACAGTAGCAACATACAGTTATAAAGTAGCCACAAAAATAATTTTATGGTTTGGGGGGGGTTCACCATAAGATGAGAACTTCTATGAAAGGGTGAAGAACCACTGCCTTAGAAGGAGAGAAGGGGAGGAGAGAAAAGGGGAGAAGAGAAAAGGGGAGAAGAGGGGAAAGGACAGGATGGGAAGGAGTCTTTAGAGTAGTCATCCTCACTACTCTCCCATCATGTTTTATACTTTATGGCACTGCTCTAACCAAGGAAAAATAACAACTGAAGCTTTCAGTGATGCTGGACTCACCAAACTTCCCCTCCCTCCAATTCCCAATGGAAATCAATGGATCCCCACTAGAATGGGTGTACTAGGATTTACCTATTTATGGTGCAATTGATTACTGATATGTCTGGTTTTAGGAAATAGCTACTCATTGGGATCATTGGACTTTGGGTTACATGGGAAAGTGCAGGTGCCAGCCCTTTAACCAGAGCCCGAGACTCCTGACTCAGCAGAAAGCAGCAGACAGATAACCTGTGGGCTCCAGATAGCCTTTGATCAGACACATCTGAGGACCTCCTTGACGCTGTGGTTGCTCCAGCATCTGTCTTCTGTGGGAAATTCTACACCCAGGGGCACTTAAGACTGGGTCTGCCAGTTCTTCCACAGCCACAGTGGCTGAGTGACCTGTGCCAACCATCTCCAGGTTGTTGGGCAAGGAAAACAAGAATCCAGACCAAACGGGGTCTGAGGAAGAGCCAGGAACCTGCGTTCCAGCTGTATTCAAATGACCTTCTCTGGCATCACAAGATGGATAACAAGGGCAAGCCACATTATCCAGAGTACAGACAGATAAATATAGACAAGTGGGCATGAAGGCAGGGCAGGGCAGCCTGGAAGATGGAGGGAATCTTGCCAGAGCGTTCGATTCACGGGGACTTTCTGTTCTTGTCAATTGACTCTGGTTTCTACTAGTTTGCTTCAACCTTTTCTTTTTCTTTTTTTGGCATGAGTATTTTGTATGAAATACTAAAGTATTGTGGAAATTATTATCTTGATTTTATCATGCAAGCACCGAGAGCCCACGAATTGTTCTCACTAATAGTTACGCACACAACGTGATGGAAGCTCTAAAGCATTTTTTAAGATTGTTATTGTTAGGTGCTTTTGCCTGGGTTGGGACTCTGATGGATAGCAGATCACCACGCTGTCCGGCCCTGGGCCAACCTCACCATTGTTAGGTTAGGGCCCAATGGGGCAGCAGCCACTGTGTCCGTTCATTTCCTTGAAGGTCATCCTCTTTCCTCTTTCTTGTCCGGGCAGGATGTACTTCTTGAGGGCCTGGTCCCTTCTGATGACTCATCCAAAGTACCTAAGACAGCAGTCTCATCATCCTCACTTCTAAGGAGCACAATAGCTATGCTCCTTCCAAGATAGTTTTGCTGGTGGAGCCGATGCCCTTCCCCAACACCGTGACTCAAATGCATCAATTCTTTCTGGGTTTTCATTTTCCAGCTTGTCCATGCACATGAGATGATTGAAAATATCTTGCCACCACTAGGAATGAATAAAGGAAAACAGTGAACCTCACCTCCATTGACCATAGTGAAAAAACCCACTCACCGCCGCGGGGTCAATCCTGACACCCGGGGACCTTTTGGACAGGAGAGAACTGTCCTGTGGGTTTCTCAGACTGTAACTTGTGAGAGAAGTGGGCAGCCTCAGCTCTCTCCCGTGGGCTGTCTGGTGGTTGACTTGATTGTATGGTGGTCAGCTGCCCAGCACTTGCCCTGCTGTGTCACCATTGTGTATTCTGCTCAACTTCCCTATACCTCTATCTATGTCTACTTGTTATACACTTATTATGTGTTCTAAATACTTCAGGTGGTATCTCAACTAAACTAAGGCAATATCCCGCACAACCATACTCAGGAAGCAACATGAAGCCACGGCCATGGGTTTCAAGGCGAATACTTTAAAGATGACAGTGATGGTGAGGCCAGGATTGAGGGGCAGGGTGGAGATGAGGGAAGGGGCAGGAAGGTAATGAGGGAAGGTGGGTGGGAAAAGACAAAACACACCCAAACAACTACATATACAACAGGGGTGGGGCGGTGAATGGTCCCTTGTCATTGATTTGATGAACCAGGCTGCATAACGACACAGAAGATGGTTCTTTCTGGATTATATTCCACCAGCCAAAGAGAAGCATAGATATCTTTACATAAACAAAACAAAAATAGGGTTTAAAAAAGTGAACATTAAAGGGCTGAGCCCCGGTGGTGTAAGTGGTTGAGTGCAGAACTGCAGCCTGCGGGATTGGCGCTTTAAATCCAGTGGCGGCTCTCAGGAGCAGCACTGGGTAGCGCCCACGACCATCACAGAGGCAGTGATGCCCCCCCAAAAACAAAAAACAAAGTAAACATTAATAAAAGAGAGAGAAGGCTCGGTCACAACCTTAAAATCCCTCTCCTTTATCCGTCAGACCTACACGTTGGCCTGAGCGGCATCCTGAGGAAGAAAAAGAAAGGTGAAAATGACTTGGGTTCCTCTGTGATAAACAAGGTAGTTTCAAACCAAAAAAAAAAAAAAAAAAAGAAAGAAAAAGAAAAAAGAAAAGAAAAGAAGAGAAATAAGATGGTGATGGGAGGGAAGAGAGGCACAGACTGACGTGACACGTCTCCTGGGCGCCCTTTCTCCTCACCGGTGCCCCACTGCTGCCACAGGGCCCGGCCTACCTGCCCCCACCCCACCTGAGACAGGCCATTGTCCACACCTGCTCCAGTCATGTGCGGTTGGATTGTGGGCGCCCCCTATGTGGGATGGATGCTGGAGCGAATGGAGGCAGGTGGTCTTTTGAGCGTCATCTCACTGGATTGTCCCAGACACTGGGTGTTATAGATGGAACTATTGTCCCAATCCCCAAATATGCATGGATGTGATCCTGTTTAGAAGTAGGGTTTTACGCGATTGAGGTCTGATAGAGTCAAGTGGGTCCTACACTGAATCCCTTGCAGGTGATCCAATTATCAAGGGTTCATGAGGGAGGGGGAAGCAGGGAGGGAGGAGAAAAGTGAGAAGCTAATACCAAGGGCTTAAGTAGATTGCAAACGTTTAGAGAATGATGATGGCAACAAATGTACAAATGTGCTTTGCATACAATGGATGGAAATATAAATTATGATAGGAGTTTTATGAGCCCCCAATAAAAAGATTGAAAAATAAAAAGAACAAGATAGACAGACTTGGAAGTCTGCCACCCCCCTCCTCCTGCAGTATACCACAAGAGGTCCTTGGCATCCTGAGTTTAACCTCTGCAGGAATTTACAATCCTGTGCATTGTTGGACTTTGGGGCAAGGGTCAAGAAGACTCGGATTGTCTAAGACAATTTTCTGGAAATGGCCTCTATCCTGTTCAACCTGCTGTCCACTTACCACCACGTGTGCCTCCTGAACCCTTGACGTGTGCTCAGTGTGATGGGAGCACTGTCTTTTGTTTTTGATTCCATCTTTAGGAACTTGTCTTTGAGTGAACATTGCCACACAGGGCGCTGGGAGAGTGTAGATGGGAGTCCGTGTGGGTTGGGGACACGTGGGTGGAGAGTGCTGTGTGGGCTGGCCGGCCCAGTCCCCTGGTGGAGTTAGCCTGGGTTTCACAGAAAAATTGGCACGAGGTTCCAAACAACCTGATTACTGACCAATTTGTTCTGGAGCTGGGGACCGCCTCCACTGCCACTTCTCTGATGAGCACTGACAGCTATCCCCTTGGCAGTGTGCGTGGCAAACTGGTCTCAAACAAGGCAGGGGAAATGTATAGGCCCATGGGGGTGGGGGGTGGGGAGAAAGAAGGGAAAGGAGGAAGAGAAGGCCTCCCCGGACCTCGGGCGATGCTGCTGTTAGAGGTGACTCAAGTTAGGCTCCACCCTGGGCTTCCTGGGGATTTGGGAATGTGCAGGGATGTGTCTGGAGTCCCAGCGAGAGGAGATGGCGGAGCATGGCCTTCCAGAATCGAAGGGTCCTCACACGGAGTCAGACTTGATGTCTCAGAAACCAGGCTGCCTCACTGGAGACCGTATCTCACAGTGCCTGTCAGCTAGAGCTTGGTACCATCTTGGGCTTAGATCCAGGCCCCGTTATTCACAAGCTCTGTTGCTTGCGGCAAGTGATTTCACCTGTCTGTGCTTCAGTGTGCCCCCCTGTTCAGTGGGGTTACTGACCTTTCCCTAACTCCTGGGGGCATTGTTAAGGTTCCACAAAATAGCGTGCTTTGCATGGCGTCGCCCTGCCTCAGAGCAGCCAGTAGATCTTTGCAGGATTACCTGTTACTTGCAATACTGCATCAGCATGGCCTCTCATCTTCCAAATCCCCTCCGCCCCCAACCATTGCTGGCTTCCAGAACTCCAAACGCTTTGGGGAGCTTTGCAAGAATTTGCTCCCCACTCCTGGGAAAGGCTGTCTGTGTCCTCATTGCATCTTCCCATCTCTGGATATTTATAGTCCTGGAGAGAAAAGAACTGTTTCGATTTCTCAGAATAGTTTCCACAAAAGTTTGGTGCTGGGGGAGGCAGGGCTTGGCTGGGGAGAGTGTCAGACGTGGCATCGGAAGGCCTGGGTTCGAAGCTCATTTTGTAGCCAGGTGATGGTCGCCATGCCCTCAGTTTCCCACTTGTGCAGTGGGCGTGAAGCGGCGCTCTGATGGTACATGGGGTGAGTGTTCCCCCATCTACGTCTGTAGCCAGACCACACCCTACAAATAAACGTCAGCTGACCCGGAGCACTGGAAACCTTTTCCATCCTAAGTGTTCCAGTTTCCAAGTTTGAGACTTCTGGGACCCCCTTCTTGGGTGCTGCACATAGAGAGGCATTCTTAAGGGTCCTTCCATCCATGGCACCCACCCTGCCTTCCAGCCCCCGAGGGCTCTCCAATCCAGGAAGCTTATTTAGGGTGCTGGGACAGCGCTTCTGGGAAAGCCAAGTGACGGCAGAGAATAGGTGCTGCTCAATCCACAGTCCGGAGGGGACTGTTTGGGACCTGACAGTGGCTGGGCATTTGCCCTGATAACTGGCGCCCCCCCCCCACCCCCCAAGGTGGCTCTGAAGGGTAGGTGGGGGCTCAGGGAAGCCACTCCTGGGCTGAGGCAAGGTTTCTTGGCAGGTGGGGAAGTTGAAGCCAGGAACATCAGGAAAGCATTTGGCCACCTTCTAGAAGCCACGGAGAGAACCTCACTGAGGAAACTGGTGGTCCCTGCATGTCTCCGTGTGGCAATGTAAGGACCGCGTGTGAAACAAGCCCCCAGCTGGGCCTGGGAAGAGAAGCTTCCATCCCAAGCCGGGCAGGCTGCAGTTCAAGTTTGTTGGGTGTGTGTCTACCTTGTTCCCTGGCCTCAACAGCCTCTCTCCACCTCCAGGGGCTTGTTGGTAAAATGGGGATAGAGGGCGTGGCTCTATGTTTCAGAATCCAACAGTCCCGAGGGCACCCACCACCGCCCTCACAGAGGGACCCAGGCACTGGGGGCCAAGGGGGAGGACTCATGCTGGAGGCCCAGAGCTTCACAGCCACCACCCACCTGGGAAAGGTTTGTGGGTTGCTATGACTATGAACATGTTTCATAGACGCTTCCAGACTAATATAGACTATGAGGAACTGGCTTGGAGATCTCCTGCAGAAAATCATTAAGCGATAGCCCAGTGGGTTATAAAGGGCTCTTCTGCACCCACTCCCAGGGTGGCTGGCCAGGGTTTGGCCTGTCTTTGGTGAAACACTGTACCAAGTGCTGTCAGAAAGGAAGCCAGATTGGTGATGCTGCTGGTGGTGCTACTTGACAGTTAATTTATGAATGACAATGCAGTTGTGTGGGTCCAGAACCGTATGCTTCTAGAGTTCTTTCTTCTGGCACAACACAGCATCGCACCTGCAAGTGTTCATGTTTGGCCCCCTGAGCTGCAGTGGGAGGTAGTGAAAGGCCAGCTCTCCGGGCCTGCTCTGAAGAGCAGGTGGCCGTGGTCCCCAGAGTCCAGATCGTCCTTCTCGTGTCCTTTCCTGCTCACCTCCCCTCCTCTCCTCCCCTGGAAGAGGCACCCAGCAGTTTCTGAGGCTGCGGCTTTCTCATGGATTTTTAATAAGGATGATAAATGGGCCAGGAACGGGTGAAAAAAGGCAAATGGTATTTGGGTTATGCATTGTTCTAGTAAGATGTTTGCTTGGTTTTTTTTCACTGCTGGTCTTAAGTGACTTTTTTCGTTAAAATGCCACCACGGAAAGAAAGGTTAAATAAAATGAGTTTTCTGGGACAGACATGTCAACCAAAGGGCCCGGCAGGGTTGGGCCCCTGGGCAGCTGAGCTGTGGGATTCACTGGCTCTGCAGGGGCATGTCATGCCACCAACACCTTCCTCCCAGCAGGTGAAAGGGTTCCCTGGGAAGTTCTGGCAGGATTGTCAGCTGTTCTGTTTCCTGGATACTGACTGGGCTGGAGAGGCGCAGCCTGTGCTTCTTGGTGAGCAAAGTGAGCAGAACTAGCAACCATTAAGTGAGGCTTGAGCAGGGCTGTGCCTTAGGCAGGAGCCGGCGGCCCTTGCTGGACTACCCCACCTGTCAGGAAGCCCATGATACCAAGTTTGGAGGGTTATTTTTTTTTGGGGGGGGGGGTGACTCAGAGCTGTGTGGTGGGCAGGACCCTTTTTCACTCGACTCACCTGCTGGCTCTAAGGGAGGCTTCTCTCATCGGTGAGGACCAGAGGGTAGCTCCAGGGAGACTGGCTTGCCCTAGGCCCCCAGAGACACCCACTAGACACCCACTTGCTGGGAATTGCCTCCCAGGTGGAGGGACTTTTTCCCCTCCCAAATCTGCCTTCTACAAGTGTCTCTAATGTAACTGGTAAAGATCTCCTAAAACACATCTTGTTCCATTGCATTGTGCTCCATTCTTTCCCGTGCCACAGACAAGCCTTGGAATATTCAGGGTGCCAGGTCCTGCTGTGAATGCCCCAGAGACAAAGCAAAACAAAGAAAACCCCTCAAGTGGGGAGAAAGAGCAACAGAGTTACCGTCTGGGACACTCCCTGGGGCAGTTCTACCGTGTCCTGGGGTGGGTGGGAGGGCTCTGGGGGTCTATGGCAATGAGCACGGGTGGGCCATGGAGTCGATTCTAGTCCATAAACGCCCTGCC
>PVJH01018360.1:0-45408 GCA_004026705.1 Nesogale talazaci | reverse complement strand
TAAAATGAACAGAGCTGGAACGGGACACTCACGATGGCCTGGGCTAAGACCTTGCGGTCTGTGATGGGACTCCTGGTGCCCAGAGGTTGAGAGACTCCATGAAGATCACACTGGGCCGAGTGAGACCAGAACCCAGTGCCCTTGGGTCCTAACTGACTGCTGTTTATTTTGATATGTAAATTAAAACATAGTATTCCCACTCTTGGTGTCCTTGTGACTGTGTCTGGGATTTTAAGGCCTGCCTTCTAGGCAAGTTTACAAATGCCCGAGGAAAACCTCCCACACTACTTGGTAGTCCGGCCTTGCGTCTTACGTGATTATCCAAATGCACAAATGTGTTCTACCTCTTTTCAAAATTATAATGAACAGGTTATGGAAACGCAAAAAAGAATAAAGACTTGTAACTTAAAGTTAATTATAATTTTAAGGTGGTATGGATTCATTCTTCTCTTTGGAGCCTTGAGGCTAGCAAACTGCTCTCATCCAATGCTGTAGTTCTCGTGAATTCCCAGAAACTCCTTAGGGAAGAGAGAGGACCTGGAGTCCTATCAGAACTCCCATCTACGTTAAGGCTACATGTCTTGTTTGTGTGCAGTTGGTACAAGTTACCGGAGGAGTGTACAAGGTAAATAACTTTGTGCTGACCAAGAGTTCTGTGCTTTAGTAAGTGCCTAAGAATATATCGGTAGACAAAATCTTTAAAAACGCATAATCTGTAAGAAGGACCTAGAATACAAGTTCTTGATGAAAGAACTGGGCCCACTCATCTGCTCTGCCTCAATTGTTTGGCGACTAGAAACAGAGCCAGAAAAGAGGCTTATCCACAATGGCAAGCGGGGATTAGGGCTCAGCTGTCTCTGCACCATTCTGCCTCCACATGCTTTCCCCACTCTTTCAAAACTGGTTTTTATGCCCATCCCTGTTGTTGTTTAATAGTTTTATTGGTGTGCACTTCACGCGTCACACAGTTCATTAGTGCCATGAAGAAGAGCTGTGGCAGTCATCCCCACAGTCCGTTTCAGAGTATGTTCTTCTCGCACTCAGTTATCAGCTCCCCACCTCCTCTTCCCCTGCCAGCTCCCCAGTCACGTATTCATCCAGACACTGTATGTAGGCTAGAGATTTACCTACCTTGAATTGCATGTGTTGAAAATCCTAACAGAACACAAGCAGAAAGCAAACAAACAAAATACCCAACAGCAATAACTAGACAAAACTAAAACCTCAATCGAAAAGAAAGCAGAAAATACCAAAAACTAAAGCAACCTTAAAATGGGTCCAGTGGGAGATAAAGTGATACTATATTTTAACCTAATTACACCTTTTCCAGTCGACTTTTCAAAACCCTCGGTCTGATGTATGGACTCTACAAAAACAGTTTTATTGGCATACAATTCACATAGAATTCAGTAGTTCAATCTCATCAAGAGTTATACAATCATTACAAAATCAGTTTTAGAACATTGCCTTCATTCTTGTTCTCGCCATTATTAGCACCCCAGCCCCCCACCCCCAAGCTCCCTCCCATACCCCCAAGCAGCCATTAACCCAGTTACTGCCTTTGGATTGACCGAACCTGGATTTCATTAACAATGACAACAACAGAATATTAACAAGGACAAATTTAAATAAGATCAAATGATAGGGGGCTAGATTTTAGTCTAAGTGAATCTGCGGCGATCCACTCTCTCTGCATCCTGATGTTAGACTTTCACATCCCTGGGCTGTGCCACCGGGGATTCCCCAGGCCTCACTCCAGGGGCATTTCCCTTTCACTTTTTTAAAAAAACAACTTGAAAATGAGCTAGAAAGGGAGATCAAATGATAAGATATACTACATTTTGACCTAACTACATCTGCCGTAATCCACTTTACAGTGTTCATTGTCTGATAACAGCTATCACATCCCTCAACTCTGATCAGAGGATTTACCAGAGACTAACTCCGTGTGGACCCTGCAAACAGATTTGGGCCTTTCATAGCCATTTGCTCTGCTGCCATTCCTTCCTTTAGGTTTGGATTACATTACTTGCAGTACTTCGCTCACACAGGCTGATGTGCTTCTTTCATGTGGCCTTAATGGACAGGGCACTAACTATTTTACAGGAGTAGAAAGTCCATCTTTCTCCCAAGCAGAGACTGGTGCTTTGTTGTCCTGCAGTTAGTATCCCGTCTTGTAAGCACTACACCACCAGGGCCCCTTGGATACTGGGTAGGAGCCGAAAAGGAAAAAAAGTTGAAATATGCTACTGGATATGGGTTGATGATTGTAGATGGTATTTCTTGGTTTCTACCCATTTGTCTACTACAGTGCTATACAAATACTAAATACCCATAATAATCTCATATGAAGTGGTCATATTTTAACATGGACCTTTTCTGTCTAATCCAGTGTTTTTGAGAAAGTAAGCAGTATTGTTTAATAAAGATGGTACCTTCCAGTGACACTTTGCCCTAGAGGTAAGAACTGGCTCAGGAGTGTATTTCAGGGCACACATTCCCTTCTTTCCTGCAAGGCAGTGTTGAGCCTTCTCTCCTGGTCCCATACTCGGGCGTCCTCACGAGTGTGACAGATCATAGCTAGGTCCCAGGACTCCTGACCGGCTGTGGAGGTCCAGCTTTTGCAGCCTGCTTTCCCCAACTTCCCCCTACAAATAGCCTAGTGGCCTGGCATCATGCAGACCAATCCTATAATGTTTGTCTAATGACATGACAGTTCTGCCCACCCTCATTAGTTCAAGGGAATGCCAACTAGGAGCAGTCTTTGAAAGGGCCTTTTACTGTCTTTCCTATCTTATGCAGTCCTGAGAGTCTTTTCTCAGAACAACCCAAAAAGGAGGTGTGACACTCGAGCGTGATATGTGCCATCTACGAGCCCCACCTTAATGATCCTTACTGCTGCTCTGCAAACGTGATCGATTAATAACTGGGGCTCTATTACTTAACCAGACACTGCTCAGTGCTTTGCTTGTCCTGACTGGCGCTACCTCTAGAAGCAGGAGCATAGAATTTGGGATTCCCAACGGTGAGAGGGATGAAGTAGCACCTTAACAGCATTTAAACAACTAAGATTCTAAGCTTCAGGGAGCAGTTTTTTTTCTGAGGTCTAATGTTGTAATGGTAACAGGCTGGCCTATTAGCTGTAAGGTTAATAGTTTGAAACCAGCCACCACTCTGAGGGAACGGAGAAGGGTCTTTCCACTCCCATAAAGAGTTAGTCTTGGAAATTCACAAGAGCAGTTCTCCTCTGTCCTATACGGTCCATAGGAGTCACATTAACTCAGTGGTAGTGAGTTTGTTTTTAAGTGGGCTACCGTATCCCAAGACTAGGGGTTTGATCATACAGTTTTTTACTTGAAACACATTCATGTCAAACAGTTTTAAGCCAGTTTCGCTTTATTTTTCCTTTTATAACCACTCAGACCAGTGTTTAGATCTGATGAGTAAGGAATCTAGGGGAGGTTATTTTATTTTTATTTTCAATTTATTTATTTTTGGAATATAGCACATACAAAAAAAAACCCCCACTATACCTAGTTGCAAAACCCATCATATTAAAACAGTGGCTGTATCCTTGATCATGTAGTCCCTTACCTGTAATGCAGAACATGAATTTGAGGATTTGGCCACCATGGCCAGGGCTTTTTATTTATGTGTGTGTGTGTTTCTGAAAGAATTCACATTTTGTAATGCATTGACTAGACACCATTTCACAAGCTGGAGTTCCAACTTCCATCCAAGAGGTGGCAGCATGATGCCACAGCAGAAAGCCTCAGGCTCCCAGGAGGACTGGCTTCATTCTTGTTGGAAGCAGACAGTCCTTCTGCAGCCGGCCAACTGACTGCCCGTCTGCTGTGGCCCTTGTCTGGCCTTCTCTAAGCCGTTTCTTCCGCTCGGTGTTAATTGCTGTCCCATTGGTTCTGACTGTGGTGACCCCATCTGTGTGAGTGAAACTGCTGCTCTGGGTTTTCAGACTGACTGATCACCAGGCCTTGTCTGGCATCTGTCGCTCTCAGAGGGCGCGGACGACCAAGGAGTCAGATGCTTAGTTGCCTCTGCCCCCAGGGACCGCTTTCCTATCTTCAGTTAGGTTCAAGCCACAATGTGCTGATGAGGGGCTCAGCTGGGTCCCCTGGAGCCTGAGATCAGCGCCATGGTGGAGTCAGCATAGTCCAATCATCCTCTCAACCCTGCTGCTTCCAGAAATCTCCTTTAGTCGGTATTTTTGAAAATGGAATCAGGTCGGGCAGCTGGCAAGGAACCGGTTTCTAAATCAGAAAGCACTGTATTAATTGAGTGAGGCACAGACCTGCCAAATAAATAGACTGCAGAGTGGGATCCCCTAGCCTATATCTTGGGAGACTTCTCAAAAAGCCAGTCATCATTCGGAGGCTATTTGGAGAGAAAGCTTAGGATTGCAGCGAGGGAAATTAGGGAGCAGGGCACTCTGTGCCCAGGGAGCAACTCTCGTCCCTGCTGCAGGGACCAATGCTTCTGTTTGCTGGCCATGGCCCCTCCTGGGGGACGCTGGACACAGTGAGGCTTCCTAGCACGGGTGCGCTTTCCAGGCTCCGGGGAGACCACTTCCTCTGCCAGCACAGGCATTCTGAAGACAGTGCGTAACGTAGGGCCCACCATTTTAAGACACACTCCAGCTGTCTGCCACAGGACTTAGCCAGCCTCTTGGAGGTTAGAATTTGGGGGAGCATCACAGGTTATAGCTCATTTCTTTTGATTGCTTTCAATACGGCTACTAGAAAGTTGAACATTCTGCATGTGACTCATGTTTTCACTGGGTTGGACAGCACTTGGTGAGATTACACTCAGGCTGGAGTCCCACCTACCACTGCTTCTGGCACCTTAGAAGCTAGACATAAGCCCTCAAAGAATATGGCAAGGCTTGCTGCAGGAGTTTAGATGTGAGCTGACAGGCAACAGAAGCTAAAAAGAAAACCCGAGATCACGTCTACGTTGGAAATGGCAGGAAGCAGCCGAACCTATGGCATGGAGTTCGGAGGCAGGAAGGCAAAAGGACCACCAGGGACAGCAGACCAAGGGGACTGGGCATGTGCACAATGGAGGCTCCTGAAGAAGATGGCAAAAAGAAACTGCAGAGGAAATCAGAGAAATTGCTTCCTGGGGGAGACAGTGACAACCTAGGAAGTCTTCTAATTCCAAATCTGTTACGGCCTGTGGTCTCCCAGACTCAAAGCCGGAGTTACGGGGGGAGGAGAGGACACATCTTTGCACTCATGTTGTTGATAAGAAAGGGAAGTGCTAGATTGTTTTATAAAATGGGGCAGTACCTATTAAAAACATGGACCTTTAAACAGAACTCTTTGAGGCTTTTTCATATCCACTGAACACAAAAGCACCAATCCAACAGCACCCTAACCCTGTGAGACCAATCAAAGGGGACGCCTCTCCCGAGAGGAGACAAATCATAGTCAATGCCACGTTCATACTGTCGAACAGGAGGCTCTTAACCTTACAAACTGAGGTTTCAGTCCCTAGCTTCTGGCCTCCAGGGATGGCTGTTACAGACTGCCGAGGCAACTTTGTCCTTGCCAGGTGCTGCCAAGTGGGCCCTGCCTCGTAGAGCCCCCGTGTCAGGCCACAAACCCCGCCTGGTCCTACACCCGCCACTCCACTTCCGCTGGAGCCCTTGGTTACAGTCACTGGGTCGGTCCATCTCATGGCTGGCCTCCCTCCTCCTTGTTGACTACACAGAGGGTTCCGTAAACAGACAGGAACATATATGTTACCCCAAGTTCATCGAGTTGATAGAGATCTGTGTGGGCATGGTGAAGAGGACAGAGCATCCTTAACAGGTCCTAATAACCAGCTGGGTGCCGGGTTGCTTTTCATTGTCTTATTCTTTATAATAAGCATGGCTTTGCCACCCAAAATTTACATGATGAAGGAAAAAAGTAATAGGTTGCACACACACACAAACCTGACCCTTGGCCATTAGATCGACTTTATTTACCTAATGCAGACAAAGACTGGAAATCCGTAGGGAGTCCAAGGCACTGGCAGTGGAAAAAAACCATGAGCTCATCCTCACAACAGCCTCTGAAGCTCTCGGGAGAAGCCTCTAAAACCTAGAGAAAATCTAACTGGTAATTAATACCTGGGACTCTGTGCCCCAGAGGGAGGACCAGGCATGAAAACGCCAACTGCATCCACCCCTCAGCCCACTGATCTGTGCGAGGCACTTCTTAGCTCCGTCTTTCTCAGGCCAAAACCTGGCCTGACTGGACAGCTAGTTTGTCCCCCGCTCACTACCAGGTACTACATGAACCACTCTTGGTGCTGCAAACCGACAGACGGGTCACAGACAGCAAACACACCCTCTTCCTTCACCTGCTTCTCCTACCATCCACTCCATCTTTAGATCTGGGGAGCATTCTCTGTTTCTTCTGATTTGAAAACCTTGCTGACCGGCCTCTGGCGCCTGGAAGGCTCAGTGGTGTTCAGCAGCAGAAGGGTGCCTTTCTCAACAAGCTGGCTCCCAAGAGTGGTCTGACACAGACGGGCAGCTGCCTCACCCCTAGGCCTGTCTCTCCCCAAAGACCCACAAGTCAAGGGAGCTCAGCTCCCATCCCATTTCTTCCTGAGGGCTGCTGGTTCCAGGGGAGGGCAGCCAAGCTGCCGGTCAAGAGAAAAAATCCGCCCTCTAGACTACACTGTCCTCCCATGACATAATCCACTCAATACAGCAGGAGCTGGGAGAAAGCCTTGAAATACAGAACCAACCGAGGCCTGAAGCATTCACTTAAGTATCAACACCATTGACTTCTGGTTCTGTCAAGAACGTCTTTTTCCCATGGATCCTGATTCCCTCTAAATTAGAAACTCTGGAATTTTAGAAGCGTATGCAGAAGTTTTATAGAGAGGAGTGAAAATTGCGTGACCTGTAGGATTAGACTTTTTGTTTTACAAAGAATTAACCAAAGTCTGTTTAGTTTGTCAAGGTCCTCACATGTATCAAATACACTTCTTTAATTAAAATAGAAGACATTGAAATAAAAATCCAGAATAGGCTTTTTCAGTCAGTAGAATAGATTACTACTGCACTGATCTGACATTACCAGTGTAAGGGCTTTCATTAAGTCAACATTTACAGACAAATGGTGACACACGAGCTGGGGGGTGGGGGTGGGGGGGCGTGATGCGGTGGGTGGATATCTGCTATTTTCTGTGCTCCCTCTTGAAAACAAAACAACAAAGCAAAACTTCATTTTCTTTCACTGGACAATAGCACTAATTTTAAGACGTCAAAGAGCCAGGACATAAATTTCCAAAATTATTGGGATCGCATGAATCAAATGGAACAGAACATCCAGGTAATTGCCAAGCGTGTACACTTCTACTTAAGAACCAAGGAGCACAGGGCTTTCTCAAAAGCTCAAAATTAGTGTTCTGGGTAACCTACCAGGCAAGAGGTCATTTTTTCCCCTTGTAGTTTCTAAACTTAAAACTGGCCTTTTATTACTCTGAAATTCTGCCATTAAGTCATGCATTTTGCTGTAGGTGAATATAACGCAAAGGGAAAATCTCCTTGCCTGCTGGGTATAACGTGTAGGGAACAAAACTTCAAAACTCATGCTTGAGGGCTGAGCCCCAGTGGCGTCGTGGTTGTGCACGGGACTGGGGCCCACTGGGATGGAGGTTCAATTCCAGCTCCACAGGAGCAAAGGCTGGGCCTCCTACTCCCACCACCAAAGGGCAGTGATGCCCCCCCCCCCAAAAAAAAAAAAAACCTCATTCTTTAAATCTCCGCACACCTTTCTCCTTCACTGTCAAAAACTACTTTCGGCACAGTGACTGGTTACTGTATGCCAGCCTCCCTTCTTTCTTGCACCGAACAAAACATGGCTTACCAGCACTCCAAGACCCTGAGGAAGCTGTTCTCCTGAATGCATGACTCAAATGTGCCCAGTAGTCAACAACCGACCTTCAGCACATGCTAATTTTAGATGGACTTTGATACAAACTTTCTTCCACATTTGAAAAGCAGGCTATTTTCTGGAGGATATGATTATGTTGTTTGTTTTGCAAACTCCTATGTGAATGCACATAGGGAATGATCACATTCTGAAATTCTCGTCACTTCTGCCCACCTCATCGGCCAGTTACTCTCCATCCTGTCAGCACTGGACTTTGTGATTTACCACAGGTTTCCGTCCCCACCATTCAGCAAATGTTTATGGAGCACAGGAAATGTGCCACTGGGGAGTCAATACTGTTTCTATCCTCCACCTCTTAGTTTGGTCGTACATTTCTATAAGCACGCGGGGAGGGGCAGGCGGGTCATAGTCCCATGTTCCATGGTGAGTAACAAACTCAGTGTTTAGCTTATCTCAAGGCCACATACTTTGTAGGAAGACAGAACTTTGTATGTCTAATCGCACGCACAACACAAGCACTAGCACAAGTTGCTTCTTGGAAAGCAATTCCATTTAACACATTGTTTTCCCTTGCTCTGTTATCTTTTGTCTTTTTCATGTTATTTTGTCTCTGCATAAAACAGAGGCAATACCTTTTATTTCTTCCTAATTGTAAGACCTCACAGTGCATTCTGATAGTAATGGCCATCCCAAATGTAGACACAATTCATCTTAAAAGGAGACGCTTACAAGGAAGGGCCTTTTCCTAACTGTACCAGGAAGTGAAATATCTAAATATGGTTGGAAACACTCTTCCTCCATTTCCAGAAAGGCATGCCCCTGCTGCAAGCCTGTATTACAAAAACAAATGGGAAACCCACCACCATCTCCCACGACTATTAACACGCACTTGGTATAACAAGGAGGCCTGGTGGCATAGTGGTGACACGCTGGGCTGTGGCCCACCAGCTCCGCAGTTCAAATCTACCAGGCCCTCTCTGGGAGAAAGGTGGGGTTTTCTATTCCTATAGAGGTACAGACTCAGAAACTTGCAGGGGCAGCTCTACCCTGAGCCCTGGGGTGGCGGAGTGGCCTCAACGCAATGACAGTGAGGCTTGCGTGTGACATAGCGAAGGACCTCCAGGTCCTACTCCCAAGGTCAGCTATCGTCCTGACGGCTCAGTGCTTGTGCTGACCAGCTGACAGTACCCTTTGCGTTTTGAGCTCTTGGGATGTGTCAATTTTGCCCTTCTGGATTCTGGCAACCATTTCCGAAAGTGGGCCCCACGCCCCCCTGGGAGGTGTGGGACCAAGCCTAGAGGGCTGTAAAAGCAAGTGTCCACACGTAACCAGAATGATGGGCTATCGTGTAAGCGTTTTTGCCATAGGGGGCACTGAGTTTATTTTTGTTTTCCAAAAAGAGGGCAGCAGGCCAAATAAGTTTCAGAACCTCTGCTCCCTAGAAGCAGGGAAGCACAAACTCTTCAAGTTACTGCCTCCTAATGTGTAATTGGAGCAGTGCCAGGCAGACCTTTCCCTAATGAAAATTGTATGAACCCGTCAGTGTTCATGGCTGGTTAGATCCGCTCCAATAAAGGTTACCTAGAAGGTGGTTCTTCAGGGGCTGGGGTGGAGATGAATTCAGCAGATGGAGAAGTGAGTGCCTGAAGTCAATCTCAAGGGCCTAGCGTGGTGTGCTGGGAGAGAAGGCAGGGAAGCTTTTCAACTCCTCTGACCCATCTTGCTTCACAAGTGAACTTTTTGAAGAGGCAAGAAAACTAATTAAAAATGAATAAAACCAAAAAACTCATCTCAGTTTATTAATGAACAAGCTAACTGCCCAAACTGAGCTTTGATGACATAGTAGATTAAGTGTTATGCTGCTAAGACAAGTGCGGTTTGAACCAACCAGCTGCACCTCGAGATGTACAGCTTCAGAAACCCTGGGGAATTCCTCTCTCCTGTAGGGCCTCCTAGGGGGGTTCGGAGTCAGAATCCACTAGATGATGCTTGGTTTTGGTTTAACTGCTTAAATCTGGGAGTGACTACTTAATCTTATAAGCATTCAATTTTGGGGGGTGGGGGCCATCACTGCCCTCTGGTGGTCATGGGAATGGGAGCTACCCAGTGCTGCTCCTGAGAGCCGCCGCTGGATTTGAACCGCCAAGCCTGTGGGCCGCAGTCCTGCACTGAACCACTTACACCACCAGGGCTTAGCCCAAGCATTCAATTTTAATAAAGTCATTGCAAGTAGAAAAAATGGCAAAACAATGTAAAATACATTGTTATACGGTGTATATTTAGAAAGCAGCGAGGGTGCCCAGTGGGAAGTGTATGTAACTTGAAGAATGAACTCACGATATCAGAAAAGTAATGGAGTCAAAAATAGACTTACCTAAGAATGAAAGCTTGAATTTTACTGTTTTAATATTTACATAGCACATTAGAGAGCCCTGGTGGCATTGTCAGGTACATGTTAGACTGCTAAAGTGCAAGGTCAGCAGTTCAAACCCACCAGCCACCGTGAAGGAGAAAAATGAGAAAAATGAGACTAGGTGCCCCAGTAAAGATTTATACCCTCAGAAACCCCTCAGGGTCCCTAGGTCAGAATTGACTTGATGGCAGTGATTTGTTGATTTGTCTCCCAAAACATTAACCTCTGAGAACCCCATGGAGCAGAGTTCTACTGACAAACATGAGTTGCTTAGTCAGCCCTCGCCATAGCTGGCTGCTTCAGTTAGCAGAAGCCTAAATTCCTATACAACGATGTACCTTAATCCCATCTACCAGTAGATCAACACTGAAACAGAGAATGGTTTCTTCCTTACTGTAGTTTTACTCTTGATTTCCTTCTACAGCAGTGGCTCTTAGCCTGTGGGTCGGGACCCCTTTGGGGAGTTGAACGACCCTTTCACAGGGGTCGTCCGATTCTTAACAGTAGCAAAATTACAGTTATTAAGTAACAATGAAAATAATCTTATGGTTGGGCGTCACCACATGAGGAACTAAATTAAAGGGTTGCGGCATGAGGAAGGTTGAGAACCAGTGCTCGAAAAAGACACACCTTGAGAATAAGTAGTCACAATACGGTGCTCACATAACAAACTGGTAGTTAGATAATCTGTTGTCAACTTGAGACTATTAGAGTGAATGGAGTAGCTTGACCTCCTTTGGAGGTGCTAAGGAGATAAATCGCTCACTGGAGGGAGATACTCTCCCTGCAAGACATCCGTTGACAAACCACAGAGAGCTAAGCTGAGAGCTAGCACCTTAGAGCTGGAGGAGTCACGTGGAGACCCTGCCAGTGCTGACATGCTTCTGTCATCACTGGATCCACAAGACTCCCACCTACTGGCCTGTGATCTTTCTGCATTCGGCGCCATTCCATATGTTGTGTGAGTCTGAAGAGGAACTTATAGATCGGTATGGGACATATGGACTTGACCCGGATTGGCTGTTTTCTTAATATATAATTACTCTTTTATGTACAGCTCTTTCTTATACATGAGTGTTTATGAATTTGTTTCTCTAGTCAACCCAGACTAACACAAAAGCCTAAAAAAGATACGTTTTAACCTTTTACTGATGCTATGTATGACATATGAGAAATAGACATCGTTGTCAATCCACAAGTTAACTACTAACCTCTGTAAAACTTTAGACATAATTCTATTTGAGTATATAGACACTCCTTGTCTTAGAAGGAAAAGCAGGCATTTTCCTGTTTTTAAAATTTTATTTATGTAAAACAACACAGAACTCCTAAAGGTCAAACGTGGGGAATACATCAAATTAAAAAAGCAGTATTAAATTATAAAGTACAGAAGACTGAGAAAGAAGTCAAGCAATATAAACACCCACTTAATTTCTATTAATTTGTTCCAATCTACCAATCCATATCTCTAGTTTAAAAAAAAAATAAATAAAGGCTCAAATTGTAAACTATCCACTCCCTTGAAACAAACAGAAGATTCACAAGCTTTGGTCATGTTAACAAGGAACATGGTTTTATTAAAAGCTGCTGGATGGCTATCAATAGTAGCCATAGGGAGGCCTTTGGTTGTAACCGTATTGTCCGTACTGATGGGCGTAGTAAGGTCTGTGCGGCTGTCCGTGCCACTGATTGGCCCGATTGTCACTTGGCCACCCCCGTCTGTTATCCCTGCCTCTAAACTGTCGGTTATCTTGCAACCTGTGACAAGACAAAAGAGCTTGTAAACTTTCCTTTGAAAAAAAAAGTCATGTTTATCCTGGCACATTCGGTTTCTTAACCTAGTACTCCATCGACAAGAAAGTGAAAACAGGTCTTTTTCCTCTACAGAGTTATTAGACCACCAGTTATTTTTTTTTGGGGGGGGGGGGGGAGGGCATCACTGCTCTCCGGTGGTGGGAGTGGGAGGCCCAGTCCCACTGCTGGAATTGAACCTCCGTCCCAGTGGGCCACAGTCCCGCGCACAACCACTACGCCACCAGGGCTCAGCCCCTACCACCAGTTATTTAAAACCTTAAGATTTAAATCATTTTTACACTCTTATACTGGACATACTTTGCAAATAGGCAGACTACAACAAATCCAAGCTACTAAACTAGTTTTAAATCAAACTGGAAGTTACTAAATTGTAAAAAAAGCATTGTGCGGATTTATTGTTTTGACTATACTGAACTTTTACATAGAATTTCCACTTAGAAACTTTCTACCATAAAACCCAAATAGTAGCCTCTTTATGGAGTTTCCAAAATTTGTGAAAAGCTGTATAATCTTTTGGTATACTTGCATGAAAATTATCAGAGTAAGTCTAAAAGTATTGTTATAAAATAATGGATACTTTTTATTAAAGTATCAAAATGCAAAGTTACTATCTAGGTGTGCTCACCACTGACATGGTGTGTCCATCTCTCTAGCCTTCTCTGAAGAACTCTGCACTCTTTGACTTGTACCACGTCAATGGGCAATTTTGGCATTCCAGAGCAACTCAATTTGTATTCCTTGAAAAGGCCCTTTGAGTTGGCTAACAATAAGAAGCCTGAAGGAACCAGATGCTATCTGTAGGGGAGAAGGAGTAAGGGCTTCCAGCAAAATTCTTGGATCACAGGTGACTGAGATAAAAGTCTAGCACTATAAACCACCACTTTATTTTGACAAATAACATGAATGGATTTGGAGGACATTATGCTGAGGGAAGCTGGTCAATCACAAAAGGACAAGTATTATGTGAGATCACTGTTATATGGGAAATACTTTCACACCAAAAGAAACAGACTTTGATCATTACCAGGTGTGGGAGGGCCAGGACAGGTATAGGCAATTTCAGGGGTCCTCAAACTTTGTAAACAGGGGCCAGTTCACTGTCCCTCGGACCGTTGGAGGGCCGGACTCTAGTGAAAAGACTATGAACAAATTCACTGCAGACCCGGGATGAGTCGGCTGCTAAGCAAGACAGCGGCGGCAAAAACACCCAGCAGCGCGGAGAAATGTCCTCGGTGGATCGCATGTGGCCTGCAGGCCACAGTTTGAGGACCCCTGAAGGTGGAGAGGTATGAACTTGGGCGAAGGGGAAGAGCATGTCTTACGAGAGGGGGAGGAGGAGGGGAAGAAGGTGAAGGGCGGGTGGACAGGACAGCGCTACAAGAGTAGTTTCCTTGGCACGGATGCTGGTTTCAGACTGGATCCTCTGGTTAGTGGTTAGCAGTCTCAACTCATACCCATGACGACAAGGCTCCTCCCACAGGGTTACAAGGTGGGCTGCCAAGTGCAGGTCCGCAGGGTGAAACCGCCAGCAGCTCTTTGGGAGAAAAGCAGGGCTCCCTCCTCCCACGCAGAGAGCTACCGTCTTGGAAACCCCGGGGGCAGGTCACCTTGTCTTCGCGGGTTGTTATGGCCTGCACTGACTTGATGGCAGGGAGTTTGGTTTTGATTTTCTGAGGGTCAGGACAAGCGACAGGGCGGTTAAATAAGGTGCTTAAGTTGTTGAATAATAATGATAATTAAAAACCCCACAATGACCTGAAACGTAAAGCACCACCTAATTCGGAAAGAAAAGGAAATCTCACAAGACAGCCCTTGTTACCCTTGAAAAATAAGCAGGTGCACGGTTACTAGAAAAAAATTCCTCGGCACAAACTTCCTTACTAGTAAAGCGTTCAATTTCCTCCACATGTCTTAGTAAGCCCTTCATGATCATTCTGTGGCTTCGGAGGAAATCTATCAAGATTAATCTTCAGAGTCACAAGAAAACCTGCCGCCATCACCTCTCTGCTTGGACTATCTGACCTTCCATAAGACAAATGCTTGGGCTTCTAAAAGCGGTTGCTGCATGTCGGGGCTGCATTCTAGCACACTCTGCACAGCTTAGGTGGACATGTGAGAAAAGGTCTACTTGGGTTTTTTAAACATTTAACATCAGAGTTTTGTTTCCCTGACAAGACTAAGACAGGTGACTTGCTGAGAGAACTTGCCGCAGCCATCTGCTGATCACAGAGATTGTTTGGGGAGTTTTTTGGTTTTTTTTTAGGCATCACTGCCCTGGTGGTGGGAGTAGGAGGCCCAGCTTTTGCTCCTGTGACGGGAATTGACCCTCCATTCCAGTGGGCCGCAGTCCTGCACACAACCACTACGCCACCGGGGCTCAGCCCCGTTTGGGGAGTTTTAAAAATAGTTTTTATTGGGGGGTTGTCCAAATCTTATCACAATCCATTCATACATTCCTTGTGTAGAGCATTTGTTGCCATCATCATTCTCAGAGCATTTTTTTTCCTACTTGAGCCCTTGGTATCAGCTCCTAATCCTATCCCCTCCCCCCTGCCCAAGAACCTTAATAATTTATAAATTATTTTGTCATGTCTTGTACTGTCTGAAGTCTCCCTTCACCCACTTTTCTATTGTCCGTCCCCCAGGGAAGGGGTTATATGAAGACCCTTGTAATCTGTTCCCCCTTTCTACCCCACCTTCCCTCCACTCTCCCAGTGTCACCACTCTCACCACTGGTCTTCAAGGATTCATCTGCCCTGGATTCCCAGTTCCTATCTCATCTGTGTGCACCCCAGAGGATGTTTCAAATACATGTATTGGGGACAGCCCTCGCTGAGGCCAGCTACCAGGTGTAAACTAGCCGCTAGTAGCAGTACTTTCTGACTTACCCTAGTTTTGCTTAGTCCATAGACATTTTTGGTTTGTTTTTGAAATTAACATGCACACAATTTAACTGGAAGGAAAAACAAACCACGGAACATAGCAATAACCCCGGACCGGTTAGCGTTGTCCTCCCTCAGAACAGCCAGAGCCGGTTCTCCCTCGGCAGCTGTGTGTACCTACCAGTTGCCTCTATTTCTCTGGTTGCCCGCAGCTTTGCTGTTCCACTCCTCGACGATTGGTGGGGCCGCAGCAGGGCGTGCCAGGTACTCCTGATACTCTTTGTCCCCTTCTGTGAATCTACTGGCAAACATTTCTTCAAAATTTGAAATGACTTCCGAAGTGTCAGTCATTCTGAAACCCTGTACAAGTTTTAGATATTTAAAAATTAACCCTAGATTTTAGACATTCAACACGTTTCCTCATTTCCATGTCCAGGCTCTGTTTTAACCAAGAGCCTGGCACACAGAGATGACCAAAACATCGTGGACCTGTGCTCAAAGAATTCCCGGTCTGATGGACAGATCGGGTACAAAATTAAGAGGAAAGGAGGTTGGGAGCGGGCGCTAACTTCAGGAAATTTTAGCATTCAATACAATTTATACTGTTTCTTATAGACAATAGGGAATGCCAGTGACTTAAGCAAGGAAGCCCCAAGGTCAAATTTACTAGTTGGAAGAGTCACTTTTCTAACAAGGTGAAGAGGAGTGAAACTGGATGCTAACTCTCCATTTGAGACAGAGACCGTGAGAACAGTGCAGAAAAGAATTCCAAAAGGAAACGGTCACCCAGGAGACACTGGAGGTCAGGGAGGAAAAAAGGATAATGCCCACCTTTGTCAAATGATTCGACGGATTAGGGTACCTCGGGGACCATAGGAAGAAGTGTGGGCCAGAGTTCACACTACAGGTGAACTCAACCCGAGAGCAGGTCAGTTAACAGAGCTGGTCGAACACAAATAGAGGAGACATCGGCAATTTTGTTGGTGTTTAAAGCCATGAGTAAATGGGATTCTTCAGAAAGTGTGGGCCATGACAAGGATCTCTCGGCAGAGAATCTTGGAGGACATCAATCTGCAGAGGATCCAGCAAAGGCAAAGAAGAGATAAAGGGGCACCCACACGAGACCCAGGAGAGATGACCCCAGGTATCCGGAGAATAAAGGGTGAATGGGCAACAGCTGGAAAGAGCAGTGACAGAACCACAAGGTGAGCGCCGGGTTTAGCCCAGAGGAGGTATTTCCTGGTAGCAAGGACGGAACGTAAAGGTCAGGGAAGGAAGGAGAAATGCACACGGAGTGCAGACTAAGAGGCTTGGCTGAAAGCAGGAGCGAGTGGGAGCTAAAAGGTCACTGGAGATTCGTTCTGGGTTTGTTTTTTCCATGAGAGGGCACCTGAGCTTGTTGACGGGAAAGGATAACGTGTGATGGGGGAAGAGTACTGAAAGATACAGGTGATGAGAAAATGAAGGCATTTACATGCAAAGTTATAAAGTCCAGGTTAATTACTATTTAACTATAGCCACTGTATTCTTATCCCAGCCCCTTATCTATATCACCTATAGCTCTGTCTGCTGGCTAAAATATTGACATCTGAATGAACCAATTATGGATCGATTCACCCAGAAGTAGTGTTCCTTCACCAAATTTCCCATTCTCAGAGAGCTCTCTACCTAAATTTAGGAAAGAGGTGGGCTCATGCTGCAGAAGGCCTAGTCCTTGAGGAACCAGGGAGGAGATTCTGGAAGCGGCGCCCTCTTCCCAGTCTTCCCTGCCCAAGTACTTAGCAGAATTCCTAGTCCCATCCCATCCCTCCCTAACCACAACTTCGCTTCCTCTCCTTGCCTCCAGTCTCCAAAACACCAGTTTCATAATTTGGAGCATGGTGCCAGGTGTTGGCAAATGTATGCCAAATCCTCAAAATCCAACACACGAGTGTGGGAGAAAGCAGCCTTGGAGTTCTGCAAAACTCAAAGAAATCACTAGAAAGATGAAGCACGCCAGCAGGAATCACAGAGCAATGGAACTATGCTCGTCGGGGTTTGTCCTCTCCCCCATCCCTGGCCCAGGTAAAGAAGGGCCACCTTTATCCTGAGCCACATGGAGGTGGCCCCCAGTGTAACCTGCCCCAAGGATATGAGGCTATAGTTCTGTTGAATGCTTAAGCTAATTCTGGGGGGAGAGGGGGGAAGGGAGGGCGCCAAGCTTGACCTCCTTTAACAAAACCCTAAAAATGAAAACGAGGGCGGGAGGGTGGCGGCAGAGGGTCCTGGTCCAAGAATGGGGTTGGGACCCTAGGGAAGAAAAGGAACTGGAGCGGGCGGTCCCGGTGAGGAGCTCGAAGAGGCGACACGCCTTGGCCTGGGGGTCTTCTGAGCCAAAAGAAGGGGGGCTCGGGCCTGCCTGCATCACCCCGCCGCCCGGCAGCGGTGGAGACGGGGCGCCATTCGGCTCCACGGACTCAACCACGCGAATGAAGGGCCCACAACCCCCGACACGGAGGCGGCGGGCGCACGGGCCGGGATGAGCGACCGGAGCGCGGCGCCGCCGCCCGGGGTGGGGTGGGGGGGGGAACTCGGGGACGATGGCCGGGGCTCAAAGCCCGAGCCGTTCTCAGTGCTCCTCCTCCCTCCTCCTCCCGAGACAAGCGCCTGGAGCTCCAGGCCCGGGCTCCCCGGTGTCGGGGCGAAGCCCGCCCCCGCCCCCCGCCCCCCGCGACCCACCCGCCGCGGCGGCAGTCCGGTTCGGGCAGGGCTCGGGCGGCGCGCGACGCGGGCGGCGGAAGCGGGGCTCTCGGCGCGGGGAACGCAGCCACGGACGACCGGCGGCCGCGAGCACCCGACTTCCGCTTCCGGCCGCTCCAAACAAAGGCGGGCGCCCAAGTGTCGCGAGATCGAGCGCCCGCCGCCGACGGCGCCGGAGGTCACGTGCTGGGCAAGTCGAGAGTGAGGTTGCCCAAGCCCATTGGCGGACAGACGTCCGGTCCCGGGAACCCGGCGCGGCGGTTCTGCTCCGAGTGGGAGAGTTCGTGCTCGCTACTCTTCCCCCCTCCCCAATGATTTTCTTGGGGGCTCGTCCAGCCCTTAGAGCATTCAAAACATCGATTGTATCACGCCTATTTGTACACATGTTGCCATATTCATTTCCAAATATTTTCTGCTTGAGCCCTTGGTATAAGCGCATCCCCCCCTTTTTTTTTATGAATCATTTTATTGGGGACTCATACACCTCCCCTCACGATCCAGCCACCCACCCATCAATTGTAGGCAGGCCTCATTGGCACACTTGCTGCCATCACCGCCCCCTCCACTGAGGCCCCCAGCGCCAGCTCCCCATGTTTCCCTTCCCCCTCCCCTTGTCAGGTGCTCCCTGCTCACCACACGCCATCGGGGTGGAACTGCCCCGGGGAGTTCCGAAGGCTGTAACACGTGAGAGGAGTGGGAAAGCCCTCTGGCGCTTTCGAAGTGCCACCCTTGCGCTTGGCAGCGCCGCCCGTAACCGCCATGCCACCAGGGCCCCAAAGCAACTCCGTGGCTACTAAAGCAGTGGACTGGGAGGCACGTGCGGAGGAAGGGGACGACAGCACAGGGCGGGCTGCTGCGGTAGAAGAGCCGGAAATGTGCCAGGGGATCAGTTTCAGTGTTAGCAAACGGCCTCCTCAAACAGAGACACCCCAGACTCACCGCGGCCCTGGAGGACAGGCGCAGAAAGCCCTGTCCTACAGCAGCTGGAGGGGTCACCCGCTGGCCTTGCCGCTAGCCACCAGGGCTCCTCTCGCCTTGTCTCACTGGGGGAGCCTAGAAGCACCCCACTGCTGCTGCGGGAATTGCAACTCACAGCACCTCTAGCACAGGGGCGCGCTGCGCCCTGGGGCTCTGAGACCGTCCGTTTTTAGGGAAGCCGGCGGACCACGTCTCTCTGCCTCCAAGTTAGCAGCCCGACACTCAGAACCCACCGCACCCCCTCGAGGCCGCCGCAGCGTGTGCACGCGCAGCGAGAGAACCTGCAAGTGGGGCTGTGGATGCAAGAACGAGAAACAGGATGGGATTGGGAGGGCTGATCAGGGCTCAGCCTCCAAGGACATTCTCCCAAGGTTTTATATGCAACCTGTATGAGGAACTTGACAGGCAGAACATTACTTTGTACCTTGTTCTTAGGACCTCCTGTCAGCTGATGTGCTTGCTTGCCCTCCGGACCCTCAGGATGGGGAAAGGTACACAAAGCCTGACTTCGGGGCAAGACCACCAGGGACTGCCATCCTGGGAGCTGGTCCTCAACGGGATTCCTCATAAGGGAAAACGCCTTGCCCTTTCCCTTCTGTTCAAGAGGGTAGAAAGGAAGCCAGCCCATACTTGTATTATCGCCTTTTCTCAACTGCATTTTAAATTCTATACCACTGGCTCAATTAATGACACTATCAATAGAATTACCTGGCAGCTGGGGGAGATGCTTAATAATGACCTTTAACAAAATGAAATGATGTCTCTAAGGTGAATCAGAGACATGTATTGACCATAGACATATACGTGGATCTTGGGCTCGCACTTCATTCTAGCCCAATCTAAGAACAAGGAATTCTTAGGACATGACCCTGCTTGATATCCGCCCTCATGAATCGAGATCGCTGAAGCTATTGGTGCTGGAGCAAAGTGTGATGAAGAATCCAGATGCTGCCCAACTGTCAGAGTAGTGTCTGGGGTCTTACAGACTGACCTTCAAACAAGCAGCCATCGAAGTGAGGTGTCAACAAAATCCACATGGAAGAAGCACACCAGCCTGTGTGAGCCAAGGGTTGTAAATAATAAAATCTAATTTCAAAGGAGGGTGTGGTGTCACAGTTTAAATTGTGAACATTCAGTTTGCAAAAGGCTATAGATGACAGTGGAAGCCCCAAACTCATTTTCAAGATCCACACATGGATTAAGCTTTCAATGAATTAAGCTTTCAACTGATCTAAGTGGAGGAATGTGAATAGTCTTGTCATCAGTCAGAGTATTGTACAGATGATAGTAGAAATGCTTCAGTTAAAATATAGCATCTTTGGCCCACTGGGACGGAGGTTCACTTCCAACAGTGGGGCTGGGCCTCCTACACCCACCACCGGAGAGCAGTGATGCCCCCCCCCCAAAAAAATATAGCATCTTATTTAATCTCCTTTGCAACCCATTTAAAAGTTGTAGCAGTTTGTGAAAAAGAAAAGGGATAGTACAAGGGGATTAAGTCTCTGGTAAATCCCCTCTGAACATAGACTAGGGATGTGAGTAGCCCTGCTATCATGCAAAGTGTTTTGGAAAGAGGGTTATAGCAGATGTGATTAGGTTAAAATTGAACCTTTTACCATTTAATCTCTTTTTCCTCCCATTCTGAAATGGTTCTGGTTTTTAATATTTTGTGCTGTCTTTTCTGTTGTGGTTTTTCTCTTTTTCATTTCGTTAGCTTTTTTTGTTTGTTTGTTTCTTGGTATATGAAATCTAGGATAATTGACTCTATAGAGATGGTAATTGGATTCGTTGGCTTTGGTGGGAGGGGAGGGGGGAGGTTGGGGGATAATGGGGGAGCTGATAACAAGGAATACAAGAAAGAAGAAAGTGTTCTAAAATCGATTCTAGTAATGATTATACAAGTCTTCTTGATAGAATTGAGTTACTGAGTTGTACAATACATGAATTATGCCCCGGTAAAACTGTTTTTGTTTTGTTTTGTTTTTTTCCAAACTCAGGACTGATGAGCCAACAGGGACAGCAGGTAGAATAAGGGTTTGGGGAGCACAGTGGTGGTGGAGGGGGGAGGAGGGTAGAAAGAGAATGTCTGGAAGCTGATTGTGGTAGCAATTGTACAATTCTACTTGACATGATTGAACTATGGAATGATATGACATGTAGTAAATCCTATAAAAATTTAATAATGAAATAAAAAAACAAAGACAAAGCAAAAGAAAACAACAACCTTGTTCTTTAAGAGTGCAGAAATGAAATACATGGTTTATTTTGAATATTCTTTCTCTTAAGAGGCAAGTCACTCTCATTTCTGGGGCAAAGTAGATACATAAATGAGTTTGTAATTACTAGACCGTTCCCAGTGGTGAACTTGATCTGTCCTCTTCCCAACAGTCTGGGATTGGTATTGTGGCTTTTGAAACCTCCCCTTCCTCTTCCACCCTATAGACAAACACGTGGTGGGACTCAGCAGGTGCGCTAACTTACTGAACAAGCATCGAAGGGGCAGCCGTCCACGCCCGTGTTCTGCTCTAGTAGGAGATGTCCTCACACTTCTCTGCCCTGGTTTTTCATCCTCAGAAACGGGAACAACCATCCTTGCTACCTCACTGCTTCATAAAGTTATTATGAGAATAATTTATTATATTTGGAAAAATGCTTTGGGCTTAAGTGAAGAAAGACTTATGCGAACACATATGGTAATTAGTTCTTCTTAGAAGTTGCATCAGTGTATACTCAAGTTGTATGACTCAGCAGGTGAGATTCACATCAGTACCGCCCGGCCCTTAATGACTGGGAATTTTGATCAGGGATTACAAAACCCTAATCCTTTTCTCTCCTTCTCAGCCATCCTCCCATGTTGTAATTCCTCGGTGCAGGGACTTTCTTCCGAAGAGTCCCAGACGCTAACCAATGCTAGCTGCTAGTGGTTTGCTGCCTGGCAGTTCCTATGTATCATAGAAGCCGACTACTGTCATTGAAGAAGTTAGAGACCGAGGGACACATCATCTTGGGAATGAAAAAGCTGTGAATTAACAGCCATTTTTGCGTATCAGGGGAGTTGGAGTGGAGACCCAAAGCCCATCTGTGGACACTTGGACATCCCTCACAGAAGAGTCACAAGGAAGGGATGAGGTAGCCAGGGTGCCGTATATCACCGAGGAAGCACACAACTTTCCTCTAGCTCTTTCATGCTTTCTCCGCCCCCGGCTCCCCCCCCCCCCCCACTGTCATGGCCCCAGCTCTGCTTCACAAACCCGGTAGACTGCAGCACGTGTACTGGTGTAGATCAGTGCTCTTCACACCCAGAATCCAGGACAGAATAGCCCCTCAGGACCAATGTTGAGAGCAGCGATGCCATGAGGGTAGGGGGAAGACGGGGAGGAAAGGGGGTGAACCACAGAAACATGGGTAAAGGGAGACAGTGTAAAATATGAAAATTAGAATAGTGTATAAATTATTAAGGGCTTGGGAGTGTGGGGGCAGCAGGGTTTAAAAAAAGGAGCTGATACCCAGGGTTCAAGTAAAAAGAAAATGTTTGGGAAATAATGATGCCAACATCTGTACAAATGTGCTGGGTACAATTAATGTATGGATTGTTATAAGAGCTGTAAGTGTCCCTAATAAAATGATTTATTTTAAAAGGCTGTGCATTGTGTTTGATGCAATTGGATGAGCCTTTCTGAACTTAAAATTTGTAATTGTGAAGGTATCTTTTTTTAAAGTTTTTTTTTTAGGCATCACTGCCCTCAGGTGGTGGGAGTAGGAGGCCCGGCCTTTGCTCTTGTGAGCTGGACTTGAACCTCCATCCCAGTGGGCTGCAGTCCCGCGCACAACCACTACGCCACCGGGGCTCAGCCCAAAGGTATCTTTTTTTTTTTTTCTTTTTCCTTACTGTTCCCTATTTTATAAATCACCACAGCAGCGAGGTCATTGTTATTTTAAGAGGGAGTGGTTTTCGATTCAGTTGTACATTTTCTGCCGCTTCCTGGGCAAGACGACAGGATGTTGTCCTCCTCCGTACTCTTCCTCCACAGCCTCTTTGTCCTGTAATCTTCTGAGGACTCCCTCTTAACCTACTGCTGCACAATCCCCATCACGAGACTGTCTTCCCCGGGTAATTTCTTTTCAGTTACGTCATCACCGTATTTGATCGTGTGAAGCATTTTCGGGGCATGTCAAGTTGGCACGAGCAAATGAACTGCACTGCTCACCCCGAGGTCAGCAGTTCAAAACCACCAGCTGCTGCCTGGGACCAAGAGGAGTCTGTCCATGCCCTTCAGGAGGCGCGGTCTCAGAAACCCACATGGGTGCAAATGTGGTCTGCATACAATTGACATATGTAATTGATCGTGATGGGAGGTGTATGAGCTCCCAATAAAATGATTTATGAAAGAAAGAAAGAAATCCACAAGGGCAGGTGTGCCCGTCTGTCCTCGAGGGCTGAGCAAAATCAGCTTGCTGACAATGTGTTTGGTTTTATTTGGGGGTATCTCAGCATGAGCTTCTGCCATAGTGCCCGTTTTTCAAGGACGTGTCTTCTACTCTCCATCCAGCCTCCCTGTGGCACCTGGTCTGTTAATGGTCCTTGGTGACAGAGTGGCCAGTTTTGTTTGGATGCAGCCATCTTACAAAGGAAAGACGCACAAAGCCTCAGCTTGAGACACATGTTCACAGTCATTCTTAGCATCAACGAGCCGCGAGTTGCTCTCCGGCTGATTCTGATTCCCAGTGACCCGTGTGTGGGCCCGTGTAGCAATAAGATCCACAGGGTTCTCTGTGGCTGATTATTTAGAAGTAGATCACCAGGGCTTCATTCTAATGCATGTCAGCGTGAGGTCGAACACACAGCCTTTCGAGCACTGTAACTGTGCCGTGTTCGCCGCCTGGGTTCTCTAAACCGCACTGTCATTGAGTTGATGCTGCCCTACAGGGACCGGGCGGGACAGAATCAGACTGCCCCTGTGAGTTTCTGTGACTGTCCTTCTACAGGAGTAAAACGCCTTGTCTTTCTGGGGAGGAGTGGCTGGTGGTTTTGAACTGTTGACCTTGCAGTTAGCAGACCGTTACAGAACCCCCTTGGGTATAAACCAAGGAGCAAGCAAAAATCCCATGCTGTCAAGTCACATTGACCTCTTGGCTCCAGAGAGCGGAGCAGAGCTGTTCTAAGAGGTCTCTCAATTGTTTGTGTTGTTGTGGGTTGTTGTTTTTCTTCTCAATCTTAACGGCTGCAGATGGCCACTGCTTTCTTTCCTGGTGGAGTGGCTGGTGGGTTTGAACGGCCACCCTTTGGGCTAACAGCTGAGCGTGTAACCACTGCCCCCACAGGGCTCCTCTCTGTGTGACAACCCAAACCCCAACCAGCTGCCACGGCGCTGAGGGATCCTGGAGAGGGGTTCTGAGACTGGAGGTCTGAGAGCAGACAGCCTCCTCTTTCTCCCTCAGAGGAACTGGTGAGCTTGAACCTCCAACCTTGCACTTGGCAGCCCCATGCCTGCCGCGCAGCACCGCGGACTCCCTCTCTTTGACAGAGGTCAGTGCGAGGAAGGGGAGATGGGAAGCGCACCAGGCAAGGAGGTCGAGAAACTTCCGTTAAACACTTCTCAAGCAAGACCCATCCTTTCTGGGCCCAGCTTTCTTGGCTTGTTTTTGGTCCGAGGTGGTTTCTTTGTTGGGAAAACTCGGGCTCCAACATGAATGCTCTGCGTCCCCCAAGGCTTTCCTCACAGGCTCACCTCGTTCTGCCTCCTTCCACATCTGTCTTCAGAGCGTGCTCTGCTCCGGCAATTACTCTCTTTCGTCTCTGCTTTCACCTCCCCTCCCCCGCACCCACGCCCTGTGCGAACATGCTCAGGTTTCTTCGTCTCAAAATAAAACCGATACCCTGTCCTCGATCCTGGGTCCTGCTCTAGCTACCTGGTATCGTCTTCCCTCCACTCAGCAAGTCCCTTACAAAGACCCCTCCATGCTTGCAGGAGACACTGTCCCACCCCTTCTATTCCCCGCAGCTGGGCTCTCGCTCCCCCTGAAACGGGCGCGGCACAGGCTGTCCAACTAGCTCCTGACGGGAGCAGAAAGCCCCGTCTGGCTGCTCAAGAGCGGCTGGGAGTTACGAACCTCCGACCATGCAGGCAGCAGCCCAACAAGTAACCACTAGGCTACCAGGGCTCACACCTGAGCAGAAGAGGAGCCTTCCCAAAAAATCCTGGTAAAAATCCCCTTATTTTTTCATTCCATTTTCCTCAAGAACTTTTTTTTCAGAATCCGGATAGAAATGCCTAGTAGGAGCTGAGCCCCGGTGGCGTAGTAGTTGAGAGCGGGACTGCGGCCCACGGGCTTGGCGGTTCAAATCCAGCAGCAGCTCTCCAGGAGCAAGGCTGGGCCTCCCAGTCCCACCAGAGGGCAGTGATGCCCTCTCTGCCCCCCCCCCCCCAAAAAAAAAAAAAGAAATGCCTAGTAGGCCTGAGTATTTGTTTTGAGGTTAGCGTTTAGGTCATCTATTAGCACCACCCCTGCTCCACACACACAAAAACAACAAAGCCACAACAGCAATAAAAACCCCACTCACGGGTCCACTCCAACTCACAGGGAGCGGACAGGTCGGACTAGAACTCCTCAGGAGGGCTTCAGAGGCTGCAAATCTGTGCCAACGCAGACACTATCTCCAGCACGGATCCAAACCAGAGTTCAGTTTCCCTCTGGAACCTGTTCATCCACCTGCATTTCCGTTTTCAGAAGATGCAGCCTCCCCCTGACACAAGCTAGACACCTGGCAGTCCACCTGGACGCTTGTCTTTCCCGCATCCGACACGCTCCGTCTTTCTCCAAGTCCTGTGGATCCTAGACCTGGGCCCCTCCAGGTCTTCCTCTCCCTGTCACTAGAAGGTCCTTCCTTTCACAGTATCAAACAGGAGAGTAGCAATGACCGTAGAAGCCCTTCTTGTAGGCCATTAGCCGAGAGCCATTCTTTCTAAAACACCCACCTGACTCCCTCTCTCTTTATTTATCCCCCTTTCAGTGGTTGACAGTTGCTTCCGGGTAGTAGGTGAGCCTCCTTGACCCAAACACCCAGTCACCGAGTTGATTCCAGTCCGTGGTGCTGCGCTAGGACAGCGTCGCAATTCCCCCCCGTGGGTTCCAGAGCCTCTCTCCTTCTTCGTGGGAACAAGCAGCCTCACCTTTCACCTGTGGAGGGGCAGGTAGGTCCGAACCTCTGGCCTTATGGTTAGCAAGTCGGTTTGTGGCCCAGGACTCCACCAGGACTCCTTCGAAGAGAATAAACCACCCACAAGACCTAGCTCTATAGTTCTGGTCAGCCTCATGGCCTCCCACTATCCCGACGGCAACTATGGACCCAGCCTCATCACATTGCTTGAGGTTCCTGGAAGACCGTGTTCTGGGCTGTACGTGTGCTGTTCCTTCGATGCCCTTCCCGTTCTGCTCTACTTCGTGCATCTTAAGCTCTGAAGACCTTGTTAGGGAGCGGTCCATAATACACCCCTCACCTTGTCCCCACCGCCAAGGAGAACTGTCTGCTCCTTCCTGGTGCCGTTAGTCATGGGTTTAAAAAAAAAATTAGTAGTAATTGGGTTGATATATATATGTATATAGATAGATAGATCTATCAAACCATTCCATCGTTCAATCACATCCAGCAGAATGATACATGCACTGAGGCAATTGGTTTCCAAGCTTTCTTTTTCTATACGGACCCCTTGACGTCACCACCCCTTCATCCCATCAGGTTTTTTGTTTGTTTGTTTGCTTTGTTTTGTTTTTTGGGCATCATTGCCCTCTGGTGGTGTGAGTAGGAGGCCCCGCCTTTCCTCCTGTGGAATTGAACCTCCATTCCAATGGGCCGCAGTCCCATGCACAACCACTACGCCACTGGGGCTCATCCCCCCCCCCATCAGGTTTTTATCACAATGGATTCTCATTTCTTTACTAGACAAGTTTATAAGGAAGATGTTTAGTGTGACTTGAGTGAAGACTTAAATAGCAGATCATCATGCATTTGCCTTCAATAATTCACACACATTTTAGTTCATCTCATTCCTTACGAGCACCTCCATATTGCCATCATGTACCCCACTCCCTCCCTGTATTTCCTGTTTCCATTCCTCTTTCTTTCCTAAGCCTTCTCAATTTTGTCCTTGGCTAAATTATGCTCCTTTGGTCTCAAATGGTTGTTTGTTCTAAGCTGGGCATATGTCACGGATGTGATCATTCCTGTAATAAGATGCTTGGTCACAAATGTGATTGTTCTCCTAATAAAATGCTTGGACACTAATGTGATTGTTCCCTTAGTAAAATGTTCATTGCCCCGGAGCCGATTCTGACTCACAGCAACCTAATAGGACAGGATAAAACTGTCCCCCACCCCCACCCCCGCGCCCTACCCCCCTGCCGGTTCCTGCTCTTGACATGAGCAGAAAGTTTCATCTTTTTCCCTTGGGAGGCCCGGTGGGTTCGAACTGCTTACCTTGTAGTTAGCAGTCCAATGCACCGCCCACTACACCACCAGAATGCTCTCTCTTTTGGTTGGTTGGAAACTGAGCCACAGAGGTGAATTCGGTTGTAGATCTAAAGTAGAAACTCCCTGAGGTATGGCTACCGACCTCTCGGTTGTATTTCATGTAACTTCTGTCCATGTGTGTTCCTCTTCCCTCCATCAGCTCAGCCACATTTGAAACCTTGGCTGGCTCTTTGGGCAGGGCCCTTGTGTTTCCTGGATACCCCTTCATCATGGAGCAAGTGACTGCACTGCCTCGACCCTTTCATGACCATCTCCCCTGCGAGCAGGAGTCCAGGCGCTGGTGTTATGGTCTGGGTCTCTCTAGTCCCTGACACAAGTCCTGACAAGTATTTCCAAGTCCACCTCTCAGCCCTCATGCCGATTCCCACTCACAGCAAGCCTCTCCGACAGAGTAGACCTGCCCTCTGAGACGGTGACCTTGTATGGGAGTAGAAAGCCGCATATTGAGTGGTGATAAAACCTGTTTGTGGAGGCGTCAGACTTGCTGATTTACAAGATCTCTTCCATCCCTAAGACTGTATAATTTGTGGCTCTGGGAATGACGGCGCCATTTAGCAATGTTCTCTCAGCAGATGGTCAGAACAGTTGACAAGCCGATCCCAACAGTTGGCAGATGTCAGGGTACACAATGAAGAAAGTGAGTCAGAAAGCAGGCGAGTCCCCCAAAGGGAGCGGGCACGTTGGCAAAACAGCGCTTCCACGGAGTCAGAGGCGCCGCTGTGCACCTGCCCAGGCTCCCTGGGGCCCCTCCGAGGACCCAGATACCGGGAGAGGTTCTCAAATAGGTGCGGGAGAGCCTCCCAATGACTAACCCCACTGGCTAGAAATCAACCCACCATGGTCCTGTGGCCCAAATCTTTTCCTCTTTAGCATTTCATGTTAACTTGCTCATTTTGTACGTGAAAAACACTCTTTAGTCATTTCTTCACTCGTTTATGTCTATTGTGCTAGAAGGCAACCGCAGAAAAGTTCCTCATCACCAATCAGGATTTGCCATCTGAAACGAGAATATAAGCCAGATCGCAAATCCTGAGAGTCATTACTGATTGCCTATCACAACAGAAATGATAATACGTATGTCTTTATCATAAAATAGAAAAAAATTACAGAATATTTATCATAAATATGAAGCAATTTATTACATAAATAAAGCTAAAGTTGGGGGAGTGGGGAGGACTAAAAAGGTAGAACCTGAAATCTTAAACTCTAATGGAACAATCAAGCTGAAGATAATTAGGGTGCAGCATGGGCATTGTATGCACTATCCTTGGTCCCCTGGTGGATGGGATTCCGGGAAAAGGCCATTCCAGCTGGATACCTACATGCAGACCTTCAAGTAGAAACAAAGGGAAACAGGAGGGGAAAAAAAACCGCCAACAACCCCAAGCATCTTACAGAAGGAAAGGGTTCTCTAAGAAGCCTCCAGACGCCAACACGCCCACAAAATATACGGGTTGTTAACAAGTAGACAAGACTTAAATAGTTATTTCTCAACAACAGCAAAAAGGCCCATGAGAGTGCTTGACACCGCTCATGGCATGTAAAGGTGAATGCCATTTTCCCATAAACTCTTCGTACAAATAGCCAAACGCACAGGAAAAGACACTCAACATCATTAATCCTTCACACTCCCAGTGGCCAGCACAACAAAGTCGTACCGCCCCAGTGGGCTTCCAAGGCTGTCCCTCTCGATGGAGGGGAGGGTCTGGTCTTTCTCCCCTGGAGCTGGTGGTAGTTTTCGACTGCTGACCTAGCAGTTAGCAGCCCAGCTCGCGTAATCCCCGGCGCCACCAGGACTCCTCAGTCACGGTGAGGGAATGCACATCGAAACCAGGGCATGCCTGCTCGCGTGACTTTACCCAAGATGCAAAAGAACAGCGCCGTCAATGATGCGGAGAAATCGGACCCCTGGTCTCTTGCTGTTGGGAGTGTGAAATTGGACAAATGCTGTGGGATCAGGTTAGCGGTGCCTTCAAACGTGAACACAGAACTGCCACATGACCGAGCCTTTCTACTCCAAGGTATACACCCCACAAGGTACTGAAGACCGGGGCCGTTGTTGTGGAAAACAATGTGGCGGTTCTTTGAGAACTGAAACTATCAGAACTACCGGACCCCCCACCCAAACTCAGTGATGTTGGGTTCCTTCTAAGTCATAGCAACCCGGGGGGACAGGAGGGCACTTCCTCTACGGGTTTCTGGAACTCTCTGTGGAAGGTGAAAGCCCCGTCTTTCTCCCACGGAGCAGTGGGAGGGGGGGACCCAGAGATTGCATGCTTAGGTAGATCCACTAAAGATAAGAAAACCGAGACACAATGAGAGACTTGCACATCCAATGTACATTGCAGCACTACCACTGTTAGGTGGAAACAACACAAATGTCCACCGAGGGATAAAGAAAATACAGCACCTACTCACAATGGAATACTACGCAGCCAGTAAGAGTGATGAGGGCTTCACATGTACTGCACTGGGAATGGAGCTGGAAGACATTACGTTGAGTGAAATAAAGCCATCAGAAAAGGATATATATCATATGCCCTCACTTATATAAAAATACCAGACTGGTATATGGGTAGAAATCAAAGTTTATTAGTGTTTATCAGGGGCAGGCAGTAGGCGGGCAAGGGCTGTTACTGCTTATATAATACTGAGTTCCAGTTTACAGTGATGGAAAGATCATATTGATTAAGGGCAAAACCATTCGTTGGTTCATGTAATTACTATCAGTAAGTTGTAAGAAGATGTGACAGATCTATTTATCACAATTAAAACAAAAGAGCAGCTGCTGGGGCTGCTTATGTACAACCAAACAGCTTGTGGGGTTTGGTTCCTTGGCTTGGAGGGGAAGGATCCTAGTGTGGTTGGACACCCTGGCCCACTGGCCTAGCGAGATGTTTAATGCTTCTGTTCTACCTGCTCGTGTGTTGTGTAGTGCCCAAAGTTTTAAATGCCCTCAAGCCTCCCTCCATTCAGTCTTTTCTTCACTTGCAGCAACAGAGGATAGAAGAGAGTCAGGAATAGGAGGAGGGAATGGATTCTGTCGCCAATTGCTGCCATGAACAGCTGTCTCCGTTCCCGGAGACCAGAAGAACTGAATGGTGCCCAGCTACCAATACTAAAGACCTCGGTGAAAGAGTCCCTGGAAGAATGCTGCTCAAAACTGGTGAAATGCAGAATAGAAGCCCAAGTTATTGTAGAATCCATTTGTTTTCTGAAACCACGACGGGTGGATGAACTCCTGAAAGAAACTATTGCCTGGGGATAGTCTTTCAACGTTGAGCCTTAAATCAGAAATATCACCTGAAATCTTAAAAACCATGGTAGAGTAGAGTAGAGTAGAGTAGTATAGTATAAAACTAGTGCTGAGTCCCGGTGGCATAAGTGGTTGAGTGCGGGACGGCAGCCCGTGGGCTTGGCGGTTCAAATCTAGTGGCAGCTCTCAGGAGCAGCACTGGGTAGCTCCCACGACCACCAGAGGGCTGTGATGCCCCCCAATAAATAAATAAATAAATAACGAGTATAGCTTAACTAGTAAATAACATCTGCCGTGAGCGTTGTGCTCTTTTAAGATCTATGTATATGCAATTAGTTTGACAATAGCACCTCAAAGGTTTACAGGGGACCTTAAGGGCCAGAGAGTTTACGAGAGTGGAGGCAGAACACCTCAGAAGGGGAGGATGTGGATGATTGTCCAGCTCCCAGAACGGGGGTCACCGACACCGACTCGTACATGTGGAACTTGTGGGGTGGGTGTGTTTTTTGCTGTGCACATGCTGAACAACAACGGAAAAGGAAGGACGTTGTGTTAATCATTGAAAGCCTGCACACAGACAAATATTTGTACTCCAGTGTTCACAGCAGCACTATTCACAACACTACAGGTGGAAACAACCCAAATGTCCATCAGCAAATCAACATACATGCAAAATACACGTTCATGTAATAAAATACGTTCAGCCATAACACAGAGAGAAACTTTGAGATGCTTCTACAACCTGGATGAACCCTGAAGAGATTACACTGAGGCAAAGAAGTCCCGGGAAATGATGCCACCTCTATGCCATCTTCAGAGCCAGAGCTCAATAGAGACGGAAAGCAGATCGGTGGTCGTGAAGGACTAGGGGGCAGGGGTGGGTGGAAAATGACTTTTGGGTGTTGCTTTGGAGGTCATGTGGCTGTTTGGAAACTCGATAGCGATGATACCATACTGTTGTAAATGTACTAAATTTACTGAATTACATGTTCTAAAATGATGACTTTTATGCTTTATGACTTCCCCCTCGATAGAAAAGAAGAAGAAATGTATTGCCGGAAGTCAGGTACTGTGAGGACTCTGAATTCTTGGGTGTGGAGGACGGGGCCTGGCCATTCTAAAAAGGTCTCTGCCGGGAATGCCCCAAGCCTGCCTTCTTTCTCTTCAGGGCTCAGGTCCCCTCCCAAGGCCCCTCAGGGAGCCCCTGTAATATCGCCCTACCTTGAAATATAAGCTGTTATCCTAACTCATTAGGGTAAATTCGTGTCTCTCCTCAGATTTCAGCTTTCTCCGAGTAGACACTATCGTCAGTGGTTCTCAAACTTCCTCACGTCTCAACCCTCTAATACAGTTCCTCATGTTGTGGTGACCTCACCCCCCTCCCCCACCATAAAATTATTTTCATTGCTACTTCATCACTGTAATTTTGCTGCTTTTATGAATCCAGTGACCCCTGTGAAAGGGTTGTTCGACCCCCAAAGGAGTCGAGACCCACAGGTTGAGAACCGCTGGTTAGCTGCTCCGTGAATATTCAGTGATGTTCTCCACAAGGAAGCACTGGTAACACCAGCATGACGGAGGAAGGCATCGGAAGTGAGCGCTGGCAGTTACCAGGGGTTTGGGGGAACTTCAGGTTTGTTGTGTCAAGCTTCTACGTGGACACTCGGTTTTTCCCAAGGCCAGTAGGCATCTGCCTCCTCTGCAGAGAGATTTAGTGTTTGGTTTTCAGGAGGAAAGGGTGTTATCGTTATAGTCAGACCAACCTGAGGGACTCTGACTGACACACTTTCTGGTGCTCCATTTCATCATGGTTACAATGTAATGTAATGTTATGTTGTTGCCTTGAGCCAGGTCCTACGACGGTGACCCTATGTACGTAGCACTGTCTCACACCCTGCCCTGTTCTGGCCCTTCTCACAATTGGTCTGTGTGGGCCCACTGCTACAGCCCCGTGTCAGTCTGTTAGTTTGAGGGCCGTTCTCTTTTTCGCTGCCCCTCCAGTTCACCAAGCTTGATGTCTCTGCTAACATGTCCAAAGTATGTGAGACAAAGGAGGGTTCTGGCTGTACTTCTGCCAAGACAGATTTGTTCATTGTTTTGACTGGTACTTTCAGGATGCGCTGCTGGCACCATAATTCAAATGCATCGATTCTCCTTTGACTTTTCTTATTCAATATCCAACTTCCACATACACATGAGGCGACTGAAAATACCAGGGCATGGGTCAGATGCATCTGAGCCCTCAAAGTCACACCTTTGTCCTTCAACGCTTCAGAGACCTCTTGTGTAGTAGACGTACCCAATGCAGCCCCTCCTTTGATCTTGACGATTGCTGCAGGAGCAGTCATTCTGGAGCCAAGCAAGATGAAACCCTTGACAACTTCAGTCTCTTCTCCGTTTACCATGATCTTGTCTATTGGCGCCCTTGTGAGGAAATTTGTTTTCTTTACATTGAGTTGTAATTCATACGGAAGCCGCCATTCTCCATCTTCAGCAGCACAGCTTCAAGGCCGCCTCACTGTCAGCAAGCCAGGTTGCGCCCTCTGCCTAGGACAGCTTGTTAATAAGCCTTCCTCCAGTCCTGGTGCAGAGCTCTTACTCATCTAGCTCAACTTCTCTGATTTACTCGGCTTACAGGCTGAATAAGTATGGTGAGAGGTTACCACCCTGATACAACACCTTTCCTGAGTTACGCCAGGCAATATCTCCTTATTCTAGTTGCACAACTGACTTTTCATCCACGCACAGGATCTGAATGAGCACAGGGAAGTATTCTGGAATTCCAATTCTTCTCAAGGCTGTCCATAGCCGGCTATGACTCTCTGAGAGTCCTCTAAAAATAGCCCTGTTGAATTACCAACACCACTACCACTCCTGTATTTTGAGCATTTTCCACAGGGCAGGCGCTGTGCAGAGCTTTCTATCTCGCTTGATCCTTTCAATAGCCCACCTAGATACATAATACCCCTCTTCTACAAATGAACCTTAAAGATGGTAAGCACGTTGCCCAAGGTCACACAAGCAAGCCGATTGGTGGGATTGGCTCTTTGCCCTCCAAAGCTTGTGCCCTTCCCATGGAAGCGATGCCACGGACCCGAAAGGACAACATGCTTGACATTTTGAGAGTTGTACGACAGGCTATTCCACATCGCATCACTGCGGAGAGACTGAGAGACAGGTATTCGGGGACATCGACTGAAGACAGATTCATTTGCTTTAGTATTAGACATGCTCAAGCCAGAACAAGGAGGCTGCCAGGAGGCTGTGTCACAAGGAGTGACACAGAGGACTTGGTTCATAAGTACTTTTTTCTTTGGTTTATTCCTGATGGAGGAGGAAAGTAGAGCAAGGGGTACAAAGGAGGTAGGAAGGCCAGGAGGCTCCCGCTGTCCGCGTCTCTGCCTGGCCATGGATCACTCCCCAAAGTGACTCACAGATTCAAGGTGCTATGAGAAAAAGTCGGCTGACTCTTACAGAAATGGAAAAGCCAAGCCTCACATTCATACGGAATTGCAAGCTCCCCAAATAGCCAAAAACAATCTTGAAAAAGAACAAAGTTGGAAGACTCACAGTTTCCAATTTTGAAACTTACCCCAGAGCTATAATTATCAAAACAATATAGTACTTTTGTAAGTATAGACTTCTAGAGGATGAAATAGAACTGGGAGTCCAGAAATAAACCCATACAACTCATTTGCAATGAGGCTGCCGATCAATGGGGGAAGAACAGTCGCTCCAATAGATGGTGCTGGGACAAAGGACGTCAATATGCACAAGAGGGATGTCAAACCTCTTCTCATGCCAGATACAAAAACAGCTCAAAATGAAGCAGCAGCCTCAATGTGAGCGCTCAAACGATAAACCTCACAGAAGGAAAGGACACAGCTTCAGGGCCTTGTTTTTGGCAAAGGATTATTACTATGACCAAAACAAACAAACAAACAAACAAAAAGCAAGGGCAATAAAAGGAAAAAAATAATCTAGACTTCCTTACAAATTAGACACTTTGTCCACTGAAAGACAAGTATTGGGAAAAGCAAAGGACAAAACTGAGAAAGTGAAAACCTACAGTAGAAGGAAAATATTTGGAAACTGTATTGCTGATTCAAGTTTACTATCTAGAGCAGAGGTTCTCACCCTTCCTCATGCCAGGACCCTTTCATGCAATTCCTCATGTTGTGGTGACTCCCCCCCCTCCCCCCAACCATCAAATTATTTTTGTTGCTACTTCATAACTGTCATTTTGCTTACTGTTATGAATCGAGCTGAAATGGATGGTGCATTAAAAAATGCAGATATTGTACCTGGCATTCAGATTTGGTAGTAACTCTTACATAACATTTTCTTAATTATTTTGGAAATAATTATAATGTAATTGTTGCTCAGAACTATGAAACAATGCTTTGTTTCTTTTCTTTTCAAATCATTTTATTGGAGGCTCCTACAACTCTTATCACAATCTGTACATCCATCTATTGTGTCAAGCATATTTATACATCTGTTTCCATCATTATTCTCCCATCCAAATACTAACCAAGCCCGACCCTGCTTAACTTCTGAGATTAGATGAGTTTGGGCGCATTCAGGGTGGTATTGCCATCATCATTCTCAAAACATTTGCTTTCTACTTGAGCCCTTGACATCAGCTCCTCATTTTCCCCCTCCCTCCCTGTCACTCCTCCCTCACGAACCCTTGATAAATGATAAATTATTATTTTTTCATGTCTTACACTGACCAATATCTCCCTTCACCCACTTTTCTGTTGTCGGTCCCCCTTGGAGGGGGTTATTTGTAGATCATCAGGATCAGTTCCCTCTTTCCCCTCCACCTTCCCTTCCCCTCCTGGTACCACTACTCTCATTATCTGTCCTGAGGGTTTTATCTGCCCTGGATCCTCTGTGTTTCTAACTCTTATTTGTAGCAGTGTACATGTTCTGGTCTAGCCAGATTTGTAAGGTTTAAATTGAGGTCATGATAGTGGGGGGTGGGGGGAAACATTAAAGAACGAACGGAAAGTTGTATATTACATTGGTGTAATAATTGCACTTTGACTGGCTCGTCTCTTCCTTGTGACCCTTCTATAAGGGAATGTTCAATCTGCTTTGAGTCTCCACTCTGCACTCCCTCTCATTCACATTGATATGATTTTTTGTTTTGTTCTTTGATGCCTGATCCCATCGACACCACATGATCAAACCGGCTGGTGAGCTTCTTCCATGTCAACTTTGGTGCTTCTCAACTAGATGACCGCTTGTTTACTTTTAAGCCTTTAAGACTCCAGATGTCATATCTTTTTTTTCCATTTGTCATTTATTTTATTTTTTAATGATTTTATTGGGGGCTCTTATAGCTCTTATAACAGTCCATACACCATTTGTATCAAGTATATTTGTACACATGTTGCCATCTTCATTTCCAAATATTTTCTACTTGAGCCCTTGGTAGAAGCTCCTCTTTTCCCTCCTCCTTTTTTTCCCCTATAAATCATTTTACTGGGGGCTCATACGACTCCTATCATGATCCATACATACGGCAATTGTATGCAGACCACATTTGCACACTTGTTGGCATCATCACTCTCAAAACATCCTCCCTTTATTTTTGTCTTAGTACCAGCTCCCCAAATTTCCCCTCCCCCTCTCCCATGAACCCTTAATTATTCACAAATTGTTATTACTTTTTCATACCATACACTGTCCGATGTGTCCATTCACTCACTTCCCTGTTGTCCGTACTCCAGAGAGGAGGTTATATGTAGATCCCTGAAATTGGTTCCCCCTTTCTATTCCACCATCCCTCGACCCTCCTGGTATGACCACTTCCATCACTGATCCTGAAGGGATCATCTATCCTAAATTCCCCATGTTTCCGGCTCCTGTACACTCCCTGGTCTAGCTGGCTTTGTCTGGTAGAATTGGGATCATGATGGTGGGAGAAAGCATTTGAGAATCAGAGGAAAGTTGCATATTTCATTGTCACTACACTGTACCTTGACTGGCTCATCTCCTCCCTGCAACTTTTCTGTAAGGGGATGTCACTTCACCTATTAATGGGCTTTGGGTCCCCAATCTGTACTCCTCTCGTTTATAATGATATAATTTTTTAGTTCTTTGATTCTTGATACTGGACCCCTTGGATACCTCGTGATCACACAGGTTGGTGTGCTTCTGAGCTGGATGGCCACTTGTTTACTTTCAAGCCTTTAAGACCCCAAACACTACATCTTTTGCTAGCCAGGCACCATCAGCTTTCTTCACCATATTTGCTTGTGCACCCATTTTATCTTCAGTGATCATGTCAGGAAGCTGAGCATCATGGAATGTCAGGTTATAGAACAAAGTGTTTTTGTGTTGAGGGAGTACTTGAGTAGAGGCCCAATATCTGCCCGCTACCTTCATACTTAACATTTAAATATATGTACATAGATCTATTTCCCTATCATTATGTATAAATATACTGACATGTACATGCCTATATTTAGACCTCTATAAATGCCCTCTGCCTCCTAGTTTTTTCTTCTATTTTCATTTACTTTCCTCTTGTCCCACTAGCATGCTCATCCTTCATTTGGGTTCAGTAATTCCTCTTGGTTACATTGCCCTCGATCAGGCTCTACCGGGTATCCTACACCCTTCTCATCATCAATTTAGATCACTTGTTCCTTTGCCCACTTCCATTCCCCAGCCTTCTCCTCTCTCACTTACCCCAGGAACCATCACCCCATTGTTTTCTCCTCCCCACCTATCTTATCCATATACACATGCAGAGTGTGGCAGTCACGTGCTTATGTTAATTTCATGATTGAGATGTAGGGGTGGAGTCTAGCCTGTTAATCTGAAGATAGCCATTGAGTAGCCAATGAGGCCTCTGTGTGGGCATGGCTTTCTCCTGAGACTTCTGGGAAATCTTACGGTATTTCCCTTGTGAAGATGAGAAGCTATCTTCCCCAGTTGTTGGCAGTTAGTCTCGGAGACGATTAATCACAGACAACACAGGATGGCGGTGTCCGGGAGGTTGGAGTAGCCGGTGGAGAGACCACACAGCTTTGCCCTGATGGAGCCGGACCTCTGAGGCTAGGGCAGCCACATAGAGGCCTCTGCCAACGATGAGTTGCTTCTGCCACCACGGGATGCTGTTGATGGACCCAGAGCCCTGGAAGTGAGGAGCCAAAGGGAGACCCTTGTTGGTGCTGGGACTCTGCACCCACTGACCTGTGACTTCATGAGTCGGAAGGAGATTTTATGGACTGATTTCGGGCATATGGGCTAATATCGGACTTGTGACTTTGAGCTGGACTGGGCTGGGATGTTTCTCAATGTCCTGTTCCTCTTGAATATAAACCCATTCCTTATATTCATATGCGTGTCTTTGAAATTTGTTCCTCTAGTCTACCCGGACTAACACAGAGAGACACTAATAAGCACAGAAACAAAGCAGAGCAAAAGAAAACCAAAACCAAATGACAACAACTAAATGACCAAAAAAGAGAGAGAAAAATCTGTAAATAGTCCCAGGTCTGTTTGGTCACCTTTAGAGGTGTTTTCCAGCCAAGTCTGATGGGGTGCCATGCCCTGACCCCAAAGTCTATTTTTGGCATTCCCCGGGAATGTCATTTTTTGCTCCCCTTGTTAGCTGCACGCCCTTAGCGTTTCAGCCCCATGTGGTGGGGTCAGATCAGGGACAATTCTTTCCCCATGAGTCCAGTGCTGTCCCTCACAGCGATATGGGTCAGCGAGGGACATCTTGTCTTTTGGTGGGGCCGGCTGAACAAGGTATTTCTTTGGACACATATGCTGCACAAGCTCTCTTTAAAGTGTCCCAAAGCAAAGATGTCACCTTGAAGACTAAGGTGCACCTGCTTCAAGCCGTGGTGCTTCAGTCACCTGCTGTGTGTGTGGAAGGTGGGCACTGACTCAAAAGGACACAGACGGATGAGGCATCTGAATGCCGGTGCAGGTGGAGCAGACCCGACAAATGTCCTGCTGCCACAAAGACAAGAAAATCTGTCTCCCAGGAAGCACCGCCAGGAGGCTTCTTAGAAGCCAGGATGGTAAGCCCTCATCTACACACTCCCCACCCCCACCCCCCAATTTATCCGGAGGCCCAGTCTGTGGAGAAGGCCATGATGCTTGGATTCAAGAAAAGAGGCTGATCATCAACGAGATGGACCGATTCCTAGCTACAACCATGGGCTCGGACACAGAGTGAGCTTGAGGACGCCAGAGGACTGGGCAGTGTGGCATTGCCATGGATACCTGGGTCACCACAAGTCAGCACCTACTCGATGGCACCTGAAAATGACATTCGAAAATGATGTCAAAGGGAAAAGAATTATACCCTCGGATGACACTGTCTCCCCAGGAATTCTGTTCATTTCTTCAGTTCTCCCTTTTCTTTCTTTCATTCCCCCCCCCCCCCCCGGCCTGTATTAGTTTGGGTAGACTAGAAAAACAATTCCACAGAAACTCAGGTGTATAAGAGAGATTTGAAAAAATAATAATTTATAAATTAGCGAAGGTCATGGGGGAGGTGGAGGTTGGAAGGGAGGGGAGCTGGTACCAGGGGCTTAAGTGGAAAGAAAATGTTGTGAGAATGATGATGGCAACAAGTATACAAATGTGCTTTGCATACTATGTATGTATGTGTTATGATGGGATTTGGATGAGCCCCCAATAAAATGATGTGTTAGTCCAGGTAGACTAGAGAAACAAATTCATAAACACAACTAGGTATATAAGGGAGAGGTTTATATACAAGAGGAATGGAACATTGAGAAATATCCCAATCCAGTCCAGTCCATATCCATAAGTCTGATATTAGCCCATATGTCCAATACAAATCTATAGTCTTTTTCAGACTCACGAAGCACATGCAATGGCGCCAGGACAATCACAGGCCAGTGGGTTCAGAGTCTTGTGTATCCAGTGGTGGTGGAAACATCTCAGCGCTGGCAGGGGTCTCCCCGTGGCCTCACCAGCATCTCAGCACTGGCAGGAGTCTCTATGTGGCTTCTCGGGCTCCAGAGGTCTGGTTCCATTAAGGTAAGCCCATGTGGCTTCTCCAGTTTCCAGGGCTCAGGGTCTATCAGCATGCTGCCATGTGTCTTGTCAGTAGAGCATCTCCAAGGGACTGAGTCTATAGTCTCTCAGCTCCATGGGGGAAATATCATGAGATTTCCCAGAATTCTCAGGAGAAAGCCATGCCCACACAGAGGTCTCACTGGCTATCTCCAGACTGACAGACCAGACTCCACCCCTACACTCCCAATCATGAAACTGACACCAAAGTACATGACTACCAGAAATGATTAAACTAAATAAATAAAATAAAAGGGACCGGGGGGGGGGGGGGGGGAAGAGAGAGTTTTATAGAAAGGATAAGTGTCCATTAAGAAAGCATCCCAACCCAGTCCAGTGTAAGCCCCTAAGTCCAACATTAGCCCTTATGTCTGACAAAGTCCTCCTCATTCTCACAAAGCACACACAAAGACTCTGTATGCAGGATGATCACAGGCCAGTGGGTAGACAGTCTCTGAATCGAGTGGCAGTGTAAGCATCTCGGCGCTGCCAGGGGTCTCCACTTGGCTGCTCCAGCACCCAGGGCTGCATCAGGGTGGGTCCTTGTGGCTTCTCCACAGGGCTGTCTCACAGAAAGGGAGCCTTGCCAGCTGAGGCAGAGAACCAGCTAAGGCAGCCAGCCGCACACTGGTCTGACAGGCAGAGTGCAAGAGAGAAAAGGGAGAAAGGCCGAACCATTTATCTCTCCGCCCTTCAATTAAACTACCCTTTAATTAATCCTACAAACCTCAACTCTCACGCTGCCTGCCTTCTTTCCTTCCTTTCTGCCTCTGTTCTCTCCGTGCCTCGCGCTCATGCTTGCTGAGTTTCTTTCTTCATCCTTCTTTCTCCTTAACTGTCTCCTCATGCCTATCTTTTCCCCCCTCCTTCTCTCTCTCTCTGTTCCCCCTCCTGCCTCTGACATGGCTCAGCATTCCTGAGAGAGTTGGGACAGGAGTGCCCAGGGTGGGAAGTGAGAACCACACCCTGGTGCCCGTGCAAGGCTAGGGCTGCTGGAAGGAGCCCTTGAGTAGTCTCCACCCCTGAAACTGACCCTGGGCCCAGGCTTCAGATGTCCAGAAATGTCTGGAAAGCCAGCGTTGCTCATGTTCAAGGACTGGCTTGTGCTAACCAAGCTCATGATATTCTTGGTAAACCAGATGCCCATTGATTCCTTAACAGTGAGGATCGTCGATGCTGGGGCCCCACTCTCCCGGCGTCCGGAATCCGGGTGCTTCCCACCTCTGCCTTCCCCGCTCTGGCCCTGCAACACAGTCGGTGCTGGACAAATATTTGCCCAGCAGAACCTGTGTGTATTCATCCTTTTTTTTTTTCTGGTTAAAGAGAAACTGAAGATATTTTTACCCTGCACATTAGCTTAGTCCAATGCTGTTCTGAGCCGCACCATCCTGGCAGACGCCGCGCACCAAGCTTTACGAAGAGACATTTATTTGGCTTTTCCTTCCCACCCAGCTGACTGCGTTATAAAGGGAATGCATTCACAGCGGATTTGCCAGCAAGCTACCACCCTGCTTCGTTTGGTGTTTTCTCGTTTGCTTTGCACCGGAGATGAATGCTATCAAGGATTCCACTATGCCAAAGGTAATAATAGCACACACAGCTACAGACAGTCCACCGCATCCCTGAAATAGACGCTTCCGCAGAAAGAACAACAGCGCTGTCATCGAGAGTCGGTGGAAAGCAAGGATGGGACTGAAGATATAAAAGGAATTGTGAGTCAGCGGAGCCCAATTTAGCCCTGATGGAGTGTGAGGCTATCACAAGGTTCCTTTTCAGGAAAATTATATTGTCTGGGAAGGACGTGTCCTGCCCATTCGTCAGGGCCCGGGGTGATGAGCTCGCAGATCAGAGACCACTTCTCGGCCACCTGGATGTAAGCCTGCCCTTTCCTCGGCGCCCCCCTCCCAAACCTCATGCTGGTCTCCTGAGGCCCCCGGAGCACTCCCGGTGACCCTGTCCACGCTCTGAAAAGAGAATCGCTGATCTGGAGTGGGAAGGCTCCACTCCAAATGCCGGGCTGCCAGGTGACAGGTGGCATTCCCAGGCTGTCACCTGGGGCTGCTCTGAGGTCAGTCGGTGTGCTCGGACTAGCCTGGGTCCTCTGCTCGGGCCGCATGCCCTTCATGTGAAATCGTTTCGACTCATATAGCTCCAACTGCCCTGGATGCGTCAAGGTTACGAGAGTTGCACCTCAAGGTCAGTGGTTTGAAACTGCCAACCGCTCCTCAGGAGAAAGACGAGGCTTCTGCTCCCATGCCCAGTGACGGTCTCGGAAACCCACAGGGGCTGCTCTATTCTGTCCGACCGGACCACTATGAGTTGGCATCCACCGAATGGAGGTGAGAGTGACCCCTTTTATGGCAGAGGTTTTCTCCCCTTATTTATGGAGTCAGAACCAGACAGTCCATCACTCTCAGACTGACAGCAGCCCCCTGGGACAGAACCGCCCCACCAGGACTCCCGACCTGCATCTTTCTGGGAGCAGACCGTCTTTCTCTCCGGGACAGCTCCCTGAGAAAAAAAGAAAAGAAAAAGAACAGTTCGCTGGGTGCTTCTGAGCCCCCAACCTTTCCATTGGCAACTGAGCACTTAACTGCTGGGCCAGCAAGCACCAGCCTGTTCTTGTCCTCGAAGCCTCACCTGCCCCCTCCATCAGACCTCCCAGGCTCCTTCCCCTCCTGCTGCCTGGGTGAGTTCACGCTGCCACAGCATGAACTACCTACGTCTGGAAGACATCGCTCGGGGCCTGTTCCAGCTATGTGAATGCTCCTCTATTTAATGTTTTAAATGTATTTTTAGTTTCCAGGAGTTGTTGAGCTCCCTGGACTGTCAACTCTTCTCTTTCTACCCCTGCACCCTCCCTAAACTCATTCATTATTACAATTTCTGTCTCGTCTAATTGTTAAGTCTCCATATCTGGCCCCAGCTGTCTGAGCCTGTCTCACTCAGCACATGCACTGAGGTATTACCTGCCTCCTGAAAACGAGCATCTTGCCTTCAGGCCTAGCGTTTCTGAAATGCAGCCGCAGTGGGCAGGGAGGCAGGGAGGATCGGGGCCAGAGCATAGTGTATCAATATCATGCAGCTAAAGGAGCTGTTTAAAAGGCTTACAGACAATGATAGGGGGTGATTCCTGTGTCTTTAGACACATTCTACATTTCCCCAATAGGGATCTCTTTTTCTCATCAGGAGGAGGAAAAAGTCAAATAGAGAGAAACAGAAGCACATGCGAGAGGAAACAGGTGACACGGCCAATGCTGGCTGAGGGGGAAGGTGGGAGAGAGGCCAAGACTCCCAGCAACGCCTACTGAAGCCCTAAGGGTTTCTGCGAGCCCAGTCCTGCACTCGCCATCTCGGCTCTCTCCCCTTCCTTCCGAGTGGCCTGGCTGTGAAAGGAGCTGCTATCCTCAACCTTGCAGCTGAACCCTCTGGTTTCTTTCCCCCTGAAGAAAAGAAAGGAAGAATCATTTGGACTCTGGGCTGCCTGGGATAAGGACTGCCTTTCACTCCTTTCTGTACCACCCCCCCCCACACGCATACCTTAGCAAAGTATGCAGTATGCAGTCTGACATACCGGAATAGAACACAGCAGGTCCGGGGTGTGCTCCGAGGAGCCGTCCCGGACAACCGGACAGGGGTCTAAACTCAGGAGAGGCGTGTGTGGGGAGTGTCCCCTGCCCCCACGCTAAGTCAGTCTGCAGGCTGAGCAGATGATCCGAGAAGCCAGACTGCATGAAGAATTGGAGCGAGGGGGCAGAGGGTCCGATCTTGCTAAAATCAAGGAGGACTCAAAGCCCTTACTGATAAAGGTCAAGGACTGCAGCCTTCATCCCGCATGGAGTATGGCTCCGTGTCAAGAAAGCCCAAATTCTCCCCACTGAACCAACGGTCAGCCTCGTGATAAAGGTAGACAATACTGAAATTGGCAGATTTCATTTGACTCAGGTCTACACTCACCGCTTAGGGAAGCAGCAGTCAAACAAAATTAAAGCATGAATTACAGGGGAGGTCTCCCTGCTGCGCGAGACCTGAAGCGGATGACGACACTTGGAAGACGAGCTGTGCCTGCCCCACGCCGTGGTGTTTTCGATTGCTTCCTATGTGCACGAAGGAAGACTGCCGTAGAATGGATGCCTTTCAATTACCATGTTTGGTGAAGAATATCAACCACAGCGTGGACCACCAGAAGAACAAGCACACTGTCCTGGAAGAAATGTGACCAGAATCCTCCTTAGAAGTAGGAGAATCGCAAGACTCACCTCCCTTACTTTCGACATATTCCCCGGGAGATCCGTTTCTACACAAAGAGAGCATACATGGTCAATGTGTTAATCCAGATAGACTAGAGAAACAAATTCATAAACACATGTGTCTAAGAAAGAGTTTTATACACAAGAGCAACTGTACACTAAGAAAACATCCCAAATCAGTGCAGTCCAAGGTCATAAGTCCGATACTAGCCCATGAGTCTGATACCAGTCTGTAAAGTCTGCATGTACAAGAGGAATGGAACATTGAGGAAGCATTCCGACCCAGTGCAATCCAGGCCCACAAGTCTGATATCGGCCCATATGTCCAATACCAATCTATAAAGTCTTCTTCAGACTCACGAAACACATGCAATGACGCCAAATACAAGATGATCACAAGGCAGATGGATAGAATGCCTTTGGATCCATTGTAAGCATCTCAGTGCTGGCAGGGGTCTCTACGTGGCTTTTGCAGCTTCAGAGATCTGGTTCCACCAGGGTAGGTTCATGTGACTTCTCCTCTGAGATGTCTCACAGGGATTTTGCCTTGTGTCTTGTCAGGAGAGCATCTCCCAGGGACTGAGCTATAAGTCTCTCACCTCCAAGGGGGAAATGCTGCTGGATTTCCTAGAATTCTCAGGAGAAAACCATGCCCACATGGAGGTCTCATTGGCTATCTCCAGATTGACAAGTTAGACTCCACCCCTACACTCTTAATTCTCAAATGGACCCCAGATTAGGTGACCACCACCGTCAAGCAGTGGGTCGATTAGCATAACCAGAGGACCATCAAGCTACTAGATGGACACAGTGGCTACAGTGATGGGCTCAAGCTGAACACGGGATTGGGTAGTGTATTGTTCTATTGCAACAGGCAAAGACGATTCAATGGCCCCTCACCACAACTGAACTGAAGGAAGGAGCTGAAGGAAGCCCTTTTTATTCCATCTGTTCTAGAATGAGTAGAGGGGAAGGAAAATCACAAACCCTGGCCGTTAGACAGGATGTATAGAAGAATGCCATGGGGTAGAGAAATGGGAGAAGGGTTTTACATCTCGGGAAGGAATGACAGGAAACAGAATGCCTCCAACGAGGAAATGGTGTGGTTCAGGGAGGGGGCTGTGAGGGAAACCTTTCACTATAAACCCTCTGCATCTTACACCCTATGAAGGTTTTGAGTGATGGAGAAAGAAATAAAATAGGAAATTTTAAAATATGCTGAACTGAGAGGAACTCATCAGACAAGATCTAACCAGAGAGAGAGAGAAAGCAGGTTCACGGTGGCCAGAGAATGTGAGGAGCAGGAGAGTGACTGCTTCATGGGGAGACCACGAGAGAGCAAAGGCGTCTTATCCCAAGAGGACTGAAGCTGGACAACTTCTACCGCCACTTGCTACTGCAGCTGCCTTCGGACCCCAAGGTCTCTGGGAAGTGTCTGGGGGAGCTCTTGCCCTGTGGCGGTGAAGGGCAGTTTGGAGAGGCGGAGAGCTTCTTGTGAGAACTCCAAGTTCAGCAGGCGAACTCAGGAGCAAGGGCCGCGCTGCTCTCCTGATT
>PVJH01018359.1:0-45482 GCA_004026705.1 Nesogale talazaci | reverse complement strand
ATGGAAGAAGCACACCAGTCTGTGTGACCATGAGGTGTCGAAGGGATCCAGTGTCAGGCATCAAAGAACTAAAAACTATATCATTATAAATGAGGGGGAGTACAGATTGGGGACCCAAAGGCAATCAATAGGTGAAGCGACATCACCTTACAGAGGGCTTGCAGGGAGGAGGTGAGCCAATCAAGGTACAGTGTAGTAATAATGAAATATGCAACTTTCCTCTAGTTCTCAAATATTTTCTTCCACCTACTATCATGAGCCTAATTCTACCTGACAAATCCAGCTAGACCAAGGGATGCACACTGGAGTCCAAAACATGGGGAATTTAGGATAGATGATCCCTTCGGGATCAGTGGTGGGAGTGGTAATACCGGGAAGGTGGAGGCATGGTGGAATAGAAAGGGGGAACCAATTTCAGGAATCTACATATAACCTCTTCTCTGGGGTGTGGACAACAGGGAAGTGAGTGAAGGGAAACATTGGACAGTGTACGATACGGAAAAGCAATAACAATTTGTAAATTATTAAGGGTGCATGGGGGGAGGGGGAATATGAGGAGCTGGTGCTGGTGGCCTAAGTGGAGGGAGGATGTTTTGAGAGTGATGATGGCAACGAGTGTGCAAATGTGGTCTCATACAATTGATGTATGTATGGATCATGAGGGGAGGTGTATGATCCCCCTAATAAAATGATTTATATAAAAAATAGGTGTATTAGATTTTATTCTGCCCCTGAGCTTTGACAAATGTGCTTCCTAAGAAAGCAAGTGTTACATTCATCAGTGAAGTGGGAGGTCACCGTGCAGGACTGGCACAGAAGGAGATGTTTAAACCTTCCGGGTTGCCTTCAATCTCTCCTCCGCATCAAAGGTATAGAACGGGGGAGTTTGAGATTGTCTGTTGCCATCAAGTCAAGGACAAGTTACAGGGACCCTAGAGAACAGAGTAGAAGTGCTCCCAAGGGGTTTCTAAGACTGTCATCTTTATGGAACTCAACTGCCACCTCTTGCTCTTGAAGAGCGGCTAGTGGAGTTCAAACCCTGGTCTTTCAGTTATCAACTGAGAGCCTAGAGCTGCCAGTGCGAGATCTGAGAAGGCTGTGTTGGTGGTCCTTGTTGGTGTGTGGTGATATCCCCCCTCTCGGAGGAAGTGGATGTCCATCCCTCAGCTCACACACACTCATGGTCCCTGAGGCGGGACCCTACGGGACAGGGTAGAACCAACCCTGCGTGTTTCCAGGAAGGTGACTGTCTATGGGAGCAGAAAGTCAACTCGTTCTCGCTCAGAGGGGCTGGTGCTTTGGGACCATTGACTGTGTGGCCCACAGCCTGACATGTCACCACTACCAGGTGGGATTTCAAGATGACAGCTTGGAGAGTTTGGGATGTGTCTACCATAGCTTCAGAGACAGAATGGGCCCAGGCCTGACTCCGGTGGGAGGGTCACAAAGGGCAGAGGTTGCAGCGGGCAAGCTGCCTGGAGTGTGGAGGACAGGAGCATTTTTCACATGGGCATCCATCCACCAGGACACCAAGAGACCCCTGGGGTGAATGAAGTGGGTGTGTGTTCCATGAGTCAGAGGTGCCTAGGCTGCACGGGGGTGGGAAAACCAGCCTGGACTCTGGGACAAAAGCTTCACAGGTGGCGGCGAAAGATGCACAATCTGGGGAGGCTCCCCACCCCCCGTCCCCCACCTCGGGGCAGTTCTACCCTGTCCTGCAGGGCTGCTCTGTGTCACATGGGACTTGGTGGAGGGAGTTCCGTCAAGGGGAGCAAGAGGTAGGCTGCCAGGACAGAATCAGCACCCGCAGCCCCAGCAAAGGTGATTCCATTCTGTGTATGTCGGAACTGATGGAGGTTTTGCCAGGGAGAGCCAGCGAACAGGCAGAGCAGTTCCCCATGGGGGAGGGCTTTCCCGCTCCCTTGCCCTGCAGCCAACCTGGGTGCCTCTGCAGCTTCGGCTATAGGATTGAGAGGGCAGAGTAGAAAGAAGCCAAGAAAAGGACTATCCCTTGGAGATGCCAACCCTGCACGATTAGGGAAGAGACTTTCCTTGTCACCAGAGTCGTCTTTGCATGAGAATACTTAAAGAGAACTAGTGAACCACTATCACCAGCTTTGATTGCATCTGAGGGGCAGAGAGTCTCCCCCACAGAGGGAATTTGGAAGTGCAGAGACTAGGAGGTACTTTTGATTCATACTCCATGTCTTATCTCCTTTATCAGCGGATAAAGGAGACTCAGACACCAAAATCTAATAAGCCAAATTTATTAGAGACCTGCACAGGGGTCGTTTCCCATGCCGTGCAAGGTGGGAGTGCAGGCCCCTTCCGTGTACTTTATATACCCAGTGACCGTCCCTCCACTGCGGAGCGAAAACAAATAGATGAGCCTGCTCGTCAAGTAGCCACTCACCCTTATCTTTGAAGAAACAATAAAAAACCCACTCTCCTAAACAAGCGTACCCTTCCCCCAAGGACATCCCATTCCAGTGAGTATATCTCATTTGCTCTGTTTGCTTCCCTCCCTCGTCTGAATCTTGAACACTGGGTGAGCCCTTAGTCAATAGTTTTTACTTCCACACGTGAATCCCAAATGGCTCTTATGTGACGATCTATTGTGGTTTCTGTACGAAAAGCTGCTCAAGATGGTTGGCCAGGAGGGAAATGTCAGTTAGAACCATGATGACATGGCATCTCGCCCCCCTTGAGAATGGCAAGCATCAAGGGAAAGAGAACATATGGATGAGACTGTGGAGGAACTGGAACCCTCATCCACTGCCATTGGGAATGTCGAAGGATTCCGCTGTTAACAAAACTGCGATTTCTCAAAACACTCAAGAGAGCCCCACCATAGGGCCCAGTCCGAGGGGAACAGGCTTCTGCCTGAGTGTCTGCTTTCACTGCTTTTTGATCTTTACTGCACATTTCATAATGGCCTGAGTGTAGAAACAGTCGAAATGCCCATCACCTGATGGCTGGGAAACCAGAATGTTGCTTATTTCAGATGAGTTGGCAGTTGGCTGATTCATCCAGCATACTGTCTGGAAGATGTGCCCGAGCAGTGAAAATGCACACGGGCTTCGTCTCTCTTTATGATTGAGCATTAGTTCATGGAGTGTTCGAGGGTAAGTCAACGCGTACTGCTATAAAGCCACATAAACATCTATTAAACAAAAATAGCAAAACATGCAGCTATTGTTTCTGGCAGGTCTTCCATCTAGGTCAACCCACTTCTGATGGTGGTGGGTGTCTATGTCTCTCGAAACTTCTCCTGAAGGATTCTGAGTTCTTTGATGCATGAAGCATCAAAACATCTGCATTCTCATCCTCAAGGGACTCAAACCTTGGTCCTTTTCAATGGTCTTTGAATTTGAGGAACAAAAAGAGGTCTGAAGGGGCAAGATGAGGGCCGTAGGTGGATTTGGTAGGTTTTGCCAACACAATTCCAACAGGACAGCCCTGGCTGTCACTGCAGGTTGCAGTGCAGAGGGACAGAGGGAAATTCTTGGATGCAACTCTCCCGTCCTTTTCCTCACAATACAATGTCCAGTTTTCTTCAGTCTTCTTCACAACATGTCTGCATGTTTGTACTCTTTGAGGAAAAAAATCTGACAAAATGTTCCCTTGGGGATCCCCAAAGCCTCTTCCTGGCTGACTTCTGGCCTTTGTTTTCGCCTACGTGCTGCTCTGGGAGGGAACCAGCCCGCAGCAATCAACTTCAACCCAACTACCATCTACTACCAAATACACGAAGAACAGTTACACCTGCAGGGAACCTTCATTCCTTAGAACAAGCCACCAACTGGGCAAGACCCAAAGAGCAGCACATAGGCAAAAACAAAGGCCAGAAGTCAGCCAGGAAGAGGTGGGAGAGAAGGACCACAAAGGGCAAACTGGAGCCAGAAGGAAGAGGGAAGAGTGCCTTGCAAGGATTGCACCCAGGGCAGGAAACAAGGACTGTACCCCTGGCAGGAAACAAGGATTGCACCCAGGGCAGGAAACAAGGATTGCACCAGGGCAGGAAACAAAGATTGCACCCAGGGCAGGAAACAAGGATTGCACCCAGGGCAGGAAACACAACGTGCATAGCCTTACAAAAGGAAAAGTTAATGTGAACAACAAGAATTACCTTTTTAAGTCCAGATAAGAGATCCAGGCTAGAATCAGACTGTTCTTCATTGAAAATGAGACTCGAGGTGAGAGGTGAATGTCCCAGAAAACAGGGCATGGTGCTGAGAACAGAAACCAGGTTTCCAGGCTCCTTGACTCACACTCTTTCTACAACCTTGCAACTGCCTTCCCTCTAGTGTCGCTTCTGGGTATTGATCCTACTTCTACAAGATCTATTAGACCTATTTCTTTCTTTGTCAATAAATCATTTTTACTGGGGATTCTTACAGCTTTTATAACAACTCATATATCAATTGTATCGAGCACATTTGTACATTTGTTCCCATCATCATTTTCTTTCTTTTTTTTTTTTGCCATCATCATTTTTTTTTCTACTTGAGTCCTTGGTATCAGCTCCTTTCCCCCCCACTCCCTTCCTCACCTTCCCACTCTTGCGAACCCTTGATAAATTATAAATTATTATTTTCCTATCTTACAACATCCACCATCTCCCTTTACCCATGTTCATCTCCCTGGAAAGTGGGGGGGGGCGGGGTTAATACATTGATCATTGTAATCGGTTCCCCGTTTCTCCCCCTTCCTTCCCCCCAACCCTTATCTTTCCCCTAACTTCCTGGTATCTCTATTCCCATTACTGTTCCTGAGGGATTTATCTGTCCTGGATTCCGTGGGGCGAGAGATCTTATCTGTACCAGTGTACATGTTCTGGTCTAGCCAGATTTGTAAGGTAGAACTGGGGTCATAATAGTGTGGGGGAAGACACATTAAGGAACTACAGGAAGCCCATCTGTAGACAATGGAACATCCTCTCACAGAAGGGTCACAAAGAAGGGATGAGTCAGTCAGGCGTGCAGTACAGCACTTACAAAATAGACCTATTTCTAATCTGCAGCTTGGGCAAGGAGGCATGCTGACACATCCAGGGTGAGGCAACCCAGGAATGTGCTGGAGGAATCTAAGTTATGCAAGAAGTAGTTCCATGAACCAATGAGAAGAACCTCTGACCTCCATAAATATACACGTGGCCTTTGTACCTAAAGAAGAATGCATGTGGATTGGGAATGTGCCTGAACAGCAGACAAGGACATAGACTGAAGCTAAGATTGCAGGTATTTCTAAGATACAAGATTCCAGGAGCAAGGCTGGGCTTTCTACTCCCATCAGGGCAGTAATGCCACAAAAAAAAAAAAAGAAAGAAAAGAAAAGAAACAACAGGTATCAGAAAGAAAGGGGGGGAAAAAGCTGGAGGAGTCCCCAATAAAATGATTTTTAAAAAAAGATTCCACTTTTCTTTTCCTGCATACTCCCTAATTTTTTGTTGCTGTTGATTTGCTTTCCTTTGCTGCTTTGTTTTGCTTTGTCTTGTTTTTGTGCATGTTATTTTCTCTGCAGGTCTATCTAGATAAGATAGGAGGCATAAATAAACTAGAGGTGAAAACAATGGGCCAATGGGGGGACATGGGAAAGGGTGGGGGAGAGAAAGTGGGTGCTAACAAACTCAGGGACAAAAGAACAATGCGTGGTCTAAAATCAATGACAAGGAGGGTGTAGGAGACCTGGTAGAGTTTGATCAAGGGCAATGTAACCAGAGAATTACTGAAATCCTATTGAAAGCTGAGCATGGGACAAGAGGGAAGTGTATGGACATAGAGGAAAGAGCTAGGAGGCAAAGAGCATTTATAGAGGTCTAAATACAGGCATGTATATATGTAAATATATTTACATATGACAATGGGGAAATATTTATGGGTTTAGTATTAAGGTAGCGGTGGACTTTAGGCCTCTACTCAAGTATTCCCTCAATGCAAGAACACTTGGTTCTATTAAACTGGCATTCCATCATGCTCACCTTCCCTACGCGATTGCTAAAGACAAAGCCAGTACATAAGTAAATGTGGTGAAGAAAGCTGATGGTGCTCGGCTATCAAAAGATATAGTGGCTGGGGTCTTAAAGGCTGGAAGATAAACAAGCGGTCATCTAGCTCAGAAGCAACAAAGCCCACATGGAAGAAGCACACCAGTCTGTGTGATTATGAGGTGTCTATGGGGTCAGGTATCAGGCATCAAAGACCCAGAACAAAAAATTGTATCATTCTGAATGAAGGAGAATGTGGAGTGGAGACCCAAAGCCCATCTGTAGGCAACTGGACATCCCCTTACAGAAGGGTCTTGGGGAGAAGACAAGTCAGTCAGAGTGCAATATAACAATGATAAAATGTACAACTTTCCTCTAGTTCTTTAATGCTTCCCCAACTCCCACCCCCACTAACATGATCTCAATTCTACCTTACAAATCTGGCTACACCAGAGGATGCAAACTGGTATAGATAAGAACTGGAAACACAGGGAACCCAGGACAGATAAACCCCCGAGGACTAATAATGAGAGTAAAGATACCAGGAGGGTAAGGAGCAGGAAGGGTAGAAAGGGGGAACCGATCACAAGGATCTACATATACCCCCCTCCCTGAGGGGTGGAGAATAAAAAAGTGGGTGCAGAGAGATGTCAGACAGTGACAAAATAGTAATAATTCACAAATTATCAAGGATTTGTTAGGGAGAGGGGGCAGAGAGGGAGGAAAAAATGAGAAGCTGATACCAAGGAGAAAGCAAATATTTTGAGAATGATGACGGTGGCTGAACCCCAGTGGCGTAGTGGTTATGTGCAGGACTGCAGCTCACAGGGTTGACAGTTCAAATCCAGCAGCAGCTCTCCAGGAGCAAAGCTGGGTTTCCTATTCCCACCAGGGCAGTGATCACACACGCACACACACACACACACACACACACACACACACAAAGAGAATGATGATGGCAACAAATAGCCAAATGTGCTCAACACCATGAATATATCTAAGTATTGTGATAAAAGTTGTATGAGTCCCCGATTGAATGATTTTTTTTAAAAAAACAAGACGGTAGAAAAAAAGTTAGTCTTGGAAACACACAGGTGCAGTTCTACCCAGTCCTATAGGGAAGCTGTGAGTTACCTTGATGGCAGTAATTTTGTTTGTATGATACAAGGTCAAGAAACTATACATATAGAATGCACATATAACCCTACTCTGACTCACAGACAGTAACTGTGACTTCAAGTTGAAGCCATCGCTACTGAACCTGAAGACGCCCTTGAGTAACACACAAGGTCATGTGCTCAGCTACTATCTGGAAAACTTGACAGTCAAACCCAGGGGCGCCTTGGAGTAAGATCTGGCTGTCTTATACTGTGGATTTGAGTTGTCCTCTGAGACATTGGGTCACTGTGAAGTCTTCTGGACAATGGCTTGCTCTGTTTTTAATACGGGCAGTTTAAGATTTAAGGTTCTAGAAGGCAGGGTCAAGAGATAGTAGTGGACACAACCCCCTGTATTTTATCACTGGATCCTCAAGACAACATCATGAAGTTGTTCTTGTTTGCCCCCCCACTTTCCTGTTCCTCTCATAGCTTCCCCTGTAGGGGCCCTTTTCATTGGCCCTAGACAGAAAGACAGGTTTACCTGTGTCATGGAAATGTGAGCAGATAACCAACGAATTATCTCTGTACTGTCCTCTTCAGATTCTGAATGGAAGGGACCCCCTCATGGGGAAGTGGAACCTTCCTTTCTTATTCAGCAACGCCACCTGCTCTTGAATGCACTCCCGCTCAGGGCACCCCCACCTTTGGACATCAGACTCGAATTCAGGAATGACTGAAATCCTAATGAAAGCTGAGCATGGTAGTAAGAGGAAAGTAAAAGGAAATCGAGAAAAGACCTAGGAGACACAGAGCATTTATAGAGATCTAAATACAGGTGTGTATAAGTAAATATATTTACATATTTGGGTTAGCGGGAGCAGGCTAACCAGTGCCCTCCCCCTGACTCTATTTGAACAATGATCAAGATGCACTTCCTCTTAAATTTCCAACAGCAAACGATCATTGCCTTTGTGGGACTCTTCCCCCAATGATGCTGCCTCCTACCGACACTGTCTCAGGAGCCGGAATCCCCAGGCAGAACCATGAGTATGGCCCAGCCACATCCTTGCACCCTGACTACCAGCGGGGAGGGAAACAGCTGCCTCCACCCTCAGTAGACAAGGAAGTGGGCTCTGAGTCCTACTGACACCACCCCCCACCCCAGCTCATGCGTCAGCGTGGAGATGGTATTTGGTGCCAGAGAGCCAAGTATGACAATCGTCTAACGCACAGTCTCCCAAACAGGATCTGGTGAAAGGAGACATTGGTGCCAAGAAGCCTGAACACTCAGCGGTCATGACTTCAATTGTCATCATCACGGTCATTGTCCTGGTGTCCACCCCTGGCCTGGGTGATTCAGGAAAGTGCATGGCTGTTCCACAGGCAGGAAAATCCAGGGCTGGCTCAGGATCCACTCAGGCCTGATTATTTGTAGGCAGGGTCTTTTGTGGCCACTTGCCTCATGATTCCCTGTGTTCCCTTGTCAACATGCAGCTTCTGGGTCCTCTCCCCACATCTACCAGTTCAGAATGTCAGAGGATGGCCCCTAGGTGTGTGTGTGTGTGTGTGTGTGTGTGTGTGTGTGTGTATGTATTTACCAGGCTGCCTGCCAGGGTTTGAGAAGCACTGGTGCAGAGGAAAATGGAGGAAAAAAATGGGACCGTTCACACTGACAGGCTTCATTCCAGAAAGGAGACCAGAGCCCAGGGATGGAACAGCCGTGGGGTGAGAGCTGAGCAGGAAGTGAGATGCCACTGGAGAGGCAGTGGGTGAACCCAGCCAAGGATGCTAGCCTGGTTTTGGGGAACCCTGGGGACACTCTGTGTGTTTCCCAACAGGCCTGTGATGTGGGGAAGACAGGAAGGGAAGTGTCACAAGAGCGGGGTTCTCTTACTTGCCTTCTGATTATTACTAAGCTCCTCCTCTTCCCCACAGTTCCCCCAGGGACTCACGAAGGAACAGCAGAAGCTACTTAACGAGATGCTCAACTCCCATCAGGGTCCATGTCCTCGGATGGCCTGGAGACTCTCGGAGGTCCGACAGTCCAGAATGAGGAGGAATGGGCTCTGGCGGTGGCAGGCGCTGCTGTTGCTACTGATGTTCATCTCAGGTAAGGAGCAGGGATGCTGGTGGGCAGGTGTCAGAGACAAGCAGGTCGATCGCTCAGGGGAACTTGCTGGGCAGCTGATCCCAAGCCACGGAGGCCCAGGTGTCCTTGAGTAGAGCTGCATTCCATACGATCAGTACGACTGGCCTGTCTGCAACTGATCACCAGGTCTTTCTTCTCCAGGGACTGTTCAACCGCCAGCCTTTTCCTCAGCAGCACAAGGCTTCACCATTTGTGCCTCAACTGCTACCCGAGAGAAGATACCTAGTGAGAGGATGGTCTGGGTGGCACGAGGGTGTGTGTGAGAGATAGGAAGGCCAAAGAGAAGACGAAGAATGTAGACTGGGCCACGACCTAGAAGCTGGGAGTTCCCCTACTGCACCTTGAAGGAGAGAAACTTAGGTAGAGTCTTCCAAACAACCCCCACCCCTGTCTTGACAGCCCAGGACACACAAAGAAGAAGCAGAGCATCTCCCCCAAGGAGCACTCTGTCCCCAGGGAAGACCAATCTGGGGAGCAGGAAATGTCCACACCATCAAAAGAGCCAAAGAGTGTCATATCGGCAACCATTCAAGGGAAGTGGCCGTCGTGCAGCACAGAGAGGGAAATAGGCTGGGAAATAGGGTTAGGGAGGAGGAATCACCCACACTTAAATCGGCAACATGTATGGAACCCTGGGAGCACTGGCATTGCATGCTAACCCCAAAGTGTGTGGTTCCATCCCACCAATGGCACCTGGGCAGAAAGGTGAGGTTGTCTGCTCCTGTAAAGAGGTCCAGCCTCAGACACCCTAGAGAGCGTCCCTGGAAGTTGGAATCAACCTGACAGCCCTGGTTTTTCGCTTGTTTCCTTTTCACATGAGTAACCTTGGGATGCCCCTTCATGCTCTTTGAGTCATTTCTAAATGAGATGGACTGAATTTGCTGGCTTCCCACCTCATACTTCTTGCTGCCATCGAGTTGATTCTGACTCTGGTGGACAGGGTCGGACTGTCCCTCTTGGTGTCTGAGTCTAATTCTACAGGAGTAGAACCTCATTTTCCCCCGAGGAAGAGCTGGTGGTGGTCTCGAATAACTGGCCTTGCCGTTAGCTGCCCAGTGTGTCACCACTGTGCCACCTCCACACATAGTCAGGGCCCAGTCAAGGTGATCATGGCGGACGGTGATGGTGGTGACAGTGGTGATTGGTGGTGGTGGCAGTGGTGATGATGACATAACCTGGTCCTATGACCAATGACATGATGGGGATGAGAATTAAAACAGATCTGGGCCAACTAGAACTGCTAAGGTGAATGCCCCCTGGGACGGAATAGATGGAAAGAGTTAATAGAAGCAGAATGGAGAAGACTTTCAACATGGGGGTTCTCAGCGTTCATACCCAGGACAGTGTTTCTGAAAGCATTGGGCTTCTCTGGGAACGCTGAGTAGAATGGAAGAGGAAACAGATTGAGTTCTCAAAACCTGTGGGTTAGGAAGTCTTTCTAACCTAGCAAAATGTAGAGAAGATGACAGACATCTCCCTGACCTTGAGCTCATTTTGATGCCTAACCACCCCATAGGACAAGGTCAGACTGCCCTGGTGGGTCTCCGGGGCTGCCCATCTCTACGGAAGTGCAAGTCAGTCACTTAGATTCCACCAGAGGTTATGATGTCACCGCATTTGCGCTGTATGTGCCTGTCTCTTGATGACATATATTTGTTTGAGTGTGTGTGTGCGTGTCTACATGATCATCTTAAAACCGCTCAAAACATGAGTGAGTAGTGGTGGGAAGGCTGGAGGAGAGGAAGCAGGAAACAGGATGTAGACATTCCTTTCAAAACAATTTACAGAGATACAAATGTCCCCTAACTTGTGTTCAGGTGGTTGCTGGCCAGTCTGAGACTAGTGGGGGGCAGGGGTGACAGGAGGAGTGTTTGATGGGTGACACCCCCTGAATTTTCACTCCAGGGTCCCAAGCCGTCGACAATGAAGAGGAGCTAGAGTGCCTCGAGGAAGGAAAAAACGCGACGGTGCTCTGTCCTTACAACATCATGAAGTATGCCTCCAGTCTAAAGGCCTGGCAGCGAGTGAGAAGCCAGGGCCCCCCTGAGACACTGGTGCGGACGACAACTAAAAGCCTACAGCCAGAATCAGTGCGTTCTGGAAGGATCCTGCTGCAGGATTTTCCCACGGAAGCCGTCTTGTGGGTCACGATCATAGGACTTCAGAGGCAGGACGAGGGGCTGTACCAGTGTGTGGTAGACCTCTCTCCTCAGGACCCCTTCATCCTGCATCATCGAATTCGCCTGGCCCCCTGCAATGGTGAGAGAAAGACCTCTACCCCCCACCACCACCAGGAATTTTCCACTGCAGAGCCCATGAGATGGGCCCCTATGGCCAAAAAGGGCTTCTTCCCTCTTTAAGTCTATCTACCTCTGACTGAGGATGACCCCATGCTATTTCTTTGGTCCTAATAAGAGAAAACCCTGCCCTTTCTGGTCATTTTTACACCACCACCACCTTTGATTTCCAAATACCTATTTACTTATTCCTCCCTATTTCTATCTACCTATCATCCGTGCATCCATTCATCAATCCACTCTGTTCATCCATATCTATCTACCCAGCTTCCAACAATCCATCCCTCATTCTCCGTCCATCATGCATCCATAGTGCCATCCACCAACCTATCCCTTTTAGTCTTTTAACACCACCTAGAGCCAGACACTGCTGCTCATGTTTGCATGACAGTGGCCCCCACGACAATGTCCTTTCTAGTACCGAGTTTACAGTCTAATGATTAACCCTTGTGGACTGAGGGTAAGAGAAGCCAGCATGACCTGTCACTTTGAGCAGAAATGTCTTTGCTAGTATTGTAGAAGGGCTTGAGCTTCCAGTAGAACAAAGTCCAGTGGTCCCTCCCCCCCCCCCCCCCCCCCCCCGTGTCGAGGAATGTCTAGTTAGAACAGAAAGAACCATTGTTTTCAGTCCCGGGAGGGGAGGGTGTTGGTGTTGCGGACAAAGGCTTCCTGAAAAAGCACTCAAGCTGAGTCATGAAAGCCATGATCCTGGCTTGAACTCAGCAACGCCCACCTCACTCACAACTCTCCATTCTCCCCTAAGCCCACCTGGCTTGATGCTGCTTGATTCCAAGGTTGATGGTTCTCCTATAATTGTATGTGTTTTCAGGTCTTTTGAGTACCTCCAGACAGAATGTCATTGAGAGAACTACTCTTGGAGTCATCCTCTCCAAGGGTGTGGGAATAACCCGTCTATTTGCCACGGTCTCCCCTCCTGGTTTCAGAGTCAACTCCACCAAGATAGCCGATGTCACCAGGTATGACTGTCAGGCTTCTGAGCCCCGAGCAAGATCCAGAGCCTTTTGTTCCCCAATTCAGGTGCTGAAAGGAAGGAGCAGCCAAGGATTGGGGAAGAGAGAGGGCAGAAGCCCGCTGGAGTTCCCTCGGTCTGGGCCTGAAAGTCCCAGAGAAGGAAGGCAGTGGTAGCCACTTCCCAGCTGGTCCTCCAGCTCACATGCACAGCGCGGGAGGCAGTAGGTAGGAGATGGCACTTTGGGTGAACTGTAAGGACTTCCTAGCAGCCCTATAAGGCAGAATAGGACTGCTCCTCTGCGTTTCTGAGACAGGGAATCTTCCCAGGGAGCAGAAGGAGCCTTCTCCTTCTCTCAAGGAGCAGCTTTGGGGCTCCTAGCCCAGTGGCAGTGAACTTGTCTCACTGCCACCACCACCACCCCACCTACCGACCCCCCACTCCCTCAAGCATCTCTCCCACTCTGCCTGCAGTTTCTTTATCTGACAGGTAGGGATGTTTGCGTGGCAGAGCTTCAGAGATCCAGTGGCTCTCGGCAGGATGTGGAATGATCTGCAGGGCTTGTTTTCTATGTCTTTCATTAGCTTCTTAATAGCGAGGCATGTGTCCTAACAGACCAGTCCGTCAGAATTCCCAGAGGGGAAGCATCACTCTCGATTCTTTGAAGAGTTCTCCAAGATATAGATAAAGAACCATTTGCCTGGTATACACACATACTTCGGCACAACTTTTTATTAAGCATGGATTAATTTTACAATACTTCTACCATAAAACAGTAAATTAAGAGCGCAAGTCTTCCCCCAGCCTTCCCCCAAAGCTCCATTCTTCAATAGTCCCTCTGCCTTATGAATTTTTTTCCACCTTCTTTCTTCCAGTCTTCACGCTTGCTTATACATAGTTCACAGAGTTGTGCTTCTCATGATACACATGTTATTATTCTTTCCTGCTAAATCTGTTCTTCAATGCTGCCACTCAGTCTTTATCATTGTAGATTCGATGACTGCATCTTTTTTCCCATCCATCATTTAAAGTTTAAATGTTAAACCATATGCCTAGTTTTAGAGATTGAGATTGCTTTCTTTGTTTGCTTGTTTATCTATTCTTTTTTTAATAAATTATTTTATTGGGGGGCCTCTTACAAATCTTACAGCAATCCACCGTTCAACTGTATTAAGCACACATGTACATATGTGGTCTTCAATATTTTCAAAACATCTTCTTTCTACTTGAGCCCGTGGTATCAGTTCCTCCTTTTTCCCCTTCCCCTCTCACCTTCATGAATCCTTGATCAATGATATATTATTATTTTGTATCTTACATTGTCTGTTGTCTCCTTTCACCCACATTTCTGTTATTTATCCCTCTTGGGAATGGGGGAGCTATATATTCAAACTTGTGATGGGTTCCCCCTTTCTCCCCAACCACACAGACACCCTCTCCTAGCCTCATGATATCGCTACTCTCATTACTGACCCTGAGGGGTATTATCTGTCCTGAATTCCATGTGTCCAGAGCTCTTATCTGTACCAATGTGTGAACTCTGGTCTAGCGGGGTTTGTAGAACTGGGTCATGGCAGTGGGTGGAGAAAGAAGTATTCAGGAACGAGCATTCATTTCACTTTTTCCTCCTCTCCCCCCCCCCCCACCGCCTTGAGAACTCTGATATGAACACAATTTCGCAATTAAAAAAAAAAGTTTATTCTAAACCAATCCTCAGGCATGGGAGGGTATCCGAACACTGGGATGGGTCTGCATTTATATTGGCACGTGATCAGACATAAGTTGGGTCCTCCTGCAGTGTGATTTCCCATGCCTGGGGAAGCAATGCCACTGTAGGATTATCTCCCTGGTGTGGTATTCAGGAAACATCCCTGCTAGTATGGATGTGAACTGGTACCTGCTTCAGTTCCTCTCATTGTGGATGGTTAGCCCTCGGGGTGGAAACAGTGTCTTCTTTCTCCCTTTCCCTGCTTTCACAGGGTCTTCGAGGGGTCTGCCCCACAGTAAGTGTGCATGCAATCTTGACGGCGTCCGTCAAGCAGATGCTCAGAAGAGAGTGAGCGTGGTTCTTTGCTCATGACTTTTATTTGGGAATAGGAAAACTAACAGCAACTGGCCTTTGTCTGTGTTCCTGCTAGAGCCAGCAGGAGCTCCGTGGCCGTACCTGACAGTAGCTCTTCTCTCAGGGTCCAGGGAGGAAAACCAAAGTCCCTGCAGTAGATGCTCACACACAAGGAATGCAGCACAGGGGATGTGTTTGGTTGGTTGGTGGAAGAGCTGAGAAGGCATCCTGGGTATTTGGAGGCAGATTCTGTTACCCTGCCTTTCATGGGTTTCCCAGAAACAGGTCCCGAGAGAACGTGCTGTGAAAGGGTTCAAGAAGTGTTTCCGTGCAAAACTAGCAGGCAAATGGGAATGAGTAGGGGAAAGTACCAAGCCAAGTGCTGGGGAGCAGCAGGCGTCCTGCAGGGATACCCTGGATCTGGGCATGTCAGGATCAGAGAGGGAGGAGAGGGGATAGGTGTCCTCCCGCCTTCTCAGTTCTTGCATTCGAGTGACTCTAGGGGGACATGAATTCCCAGCCACTTCAGGGGCCCAGGCAGTCTGTCTGTCACAGGGAAGCAGATGCAGGTTTTGAGAAATGGGCAGAGCCGAGAAGTCCAGCTCTGGCTTGAGAGGCATGCGGAAGGGTGGACTCGTGGTGAGCCCCCGTGCGCAGAGTAAAATCACTTCATCGGTTTGCAAGGCCGTGATTTGTTCAAAGAAGATATCCACACCTGTCTTTCCAAAGTGCCTCCAGATGGCCTCCAGCTTCCACCCCTGGAGGCTGTAGTAGAGAGTTTACCTGTTGGTGCCACCCAGCAGCTTGACTGCCCTAGGAGCGTGCCCGTTTCTTAGGGGCTCAGTTCGTACCTCACGTTCCATCTCATCCCAGAAGATCTCGCTCTGCCTTTAGTAGCCGTGTCCCTCCTTGTGCCTGTGCCTTCTCATTCTGGCAACTCTTGGAGTTATGTTTTCAGAACCGCTGAGTCTAGACCTGCCTCCTATCCCTACTCATGAGTATGTCTTTCTTGTGTCTATGGACATGTACGCAGAGCATTCAGAAATGGTTTACAAAGGTCTTGTTTAAAAAAAATCAAGTCCTGAGATAGTGACTAGGATTGAAAATGAGGGAAAGGAGAGGACGGGAGTGAGGGGAATGTCCCGGGAAGTAGGTCGTGGTGCCGAGAAGAGAAAGTGGGTGGCTGATGCTCAAGCTGCCACCTGGCAGCAACATTCACAGACAGTCTTGGCCCTTCCCTCCAGTGTTGCTTCTGCGTTTAGATCCTATCTCCTCTCCTAGACCTATTTCTGTTTTTTAAATCGTTTTATTGGGGGCTCTTACAGCTCTTATAACAGTCAATACATCATCTGTATCAAGCACATTTGCACACATGCTGCCACATTCATTTCCAAACATTTTCCACTTGAGCCCTTGGTATAAGGTCCTCTTTCCCCCTCAGCCCCCCTTTTTTAATGAATCATTTTATTGGGGACTCATACACCTCCCCTCATGATCATACACACATCAATTGTATGCAGGTCTCATTTGCACACTTGTTGCCATCATCACTCTCAAAATATCCTCCCTCCACTTAGGCCCCCAGTTCCAGCTTCCCATATCTCCCTTCCTCTCTCCCCCATGAACTTTTAATAATTTACAAATTGCTATTTCATATTGTACACTGTCCAGTGTGTCCCTTCACTCACCTCCCCGTTGGCCATGCCCTAGAGAGGAGGCTACATGTAGATCCCTGAAATTGGTTTCCCCCCTTTATTCCACCATCCCACCTCCCTCGCAGTATCACCACTCCCATCACCCATCCTGAGGGAACATCTCTCCTAAATTCCCCATGACCTATTTCTAATCAGCACTGGGCGAGGGGACATAGTGAGATGTCCAGGGCCAGTCAGCAGGGGAAAGTGTTGATGGGATCTAAGGAGAAGGGAAAGTGGCATGAAACGATGTTCAGGGAACACCAAGTGGGAGCCACAGTCACCAGCAGCAGCAGTATTGTCATCTCTGTCCCCCACAGGGTCTCTGTGTTCAGCATTGTCGTTCCTGTGATGTGTGGAATCCTGAGCAAGGTGCTGGTCTTCACTCTTCTGCTGATTGTCACCCAGAGGTCAGCAGCCCACTAGGTCCAAGAACCAACACGGAGGACTGCCGCCCTCCAAGGACATCCATCTGGCAGTCGTGCCAGAAGAGGAGCACAGGGGCAGTAGGGTAGAAGTGGGGACAAGGACATGAATTGGACCTCTCCCTGAGGGGATTTCTAAGACCCGGGACCCCACTTTTCTTTTCCTACCCATGCCTTAATTTAATCATGACCTTGACTGTGTGCTGTGCCCTCTCTGGAGAGAAAGTACATCTCAACCTGCTCCGGCCCCCCATTCCCTCCAGTGACTGAGTGTTTGCAGTAAACACAGAGACCAAGGCCTTTCAAAGCCATTGTGCCTTGGACCATCTTGAGGGGCAGGGGGCCACTGGGTTTCTACCTGGACCGTGACATTTTGACCCGAGAGGGTCGTGTTCAACGTGCAAACCTATCCTGTTTTCCTGCCACCTAGACCTTCGTGTCTCCTCAGCTGGAGTCCTTTCAAAATGGATCTCTTGGAAATGAGTGTGGACAATCATGGAACAAGGAGAAGATAAGGCACCATAGGAAATGACTTCCTGGTCACCTAGACCCAGGCATGAGAAAAGCCCTTGACAGCAATCAGGAGAGAATCAGCTTGCAGGAGAAACCAGGGGCCTGGAAGGTTGGACCACAAGATAAAAGCTAAGTGAACCACATTGTCCACACCACAGAGACGGGGTAAACAGACAGAAGAAGGTGAGCGTCGATCAGATCACTCTCAGAGGGGCAGCAGCCCCTCAGCTATAGCAACGTCACCCAGCCCGCGAGGTTGTGATCGCTCACTTTTCAGGGCACGCCCTGTGAACCCCCAGCACCAGCGACAAGCTCCCCCCCCCCGCCAGCTTGCCATGACAGAGAAGAGAGTCTGGCCACATCACATTCAAATGAGATGCCAACCGCACACGCCCAACTGAGGGAAGAGGCAGCCTAAACAACGCATTGATTCTCATTTTGTCTTTTAATTGCTTAAAACATTTTTTTATTTTTTACTTTTTACTGCCTTTTTGTCATTTTCTTTTGTGAATGAGGAGGAGTATGGAGTGGAGACCCAAAGCCCATCTGTAGGCAACTGGACCTGCCCTTACAGAAGGATTGTGGGAAAGAGACGAGTCAGTCAGGGTGCAGTATTAGCATCAATGAAACATACTTTCCCTTAGTTCTTTAATGCTTGCTCCCCCCCCCCCCTACTATCATGGTCCCATTTCCACCTTAAAAATCCAGCTACACCAGAAGATGCACACTGGTATAGATAAGAGCTGAAAACACAGGGAATCCAGGACAGATGATCCCCTCAGGACAAGTGATGACAGTAGCAACACAGGAAGGAAAGGGGAAGGTGAGAGGAGAAAAGGGGAACCAAAGATCTAAATATAACCCCGTCCCTGGGGAATGGGCAATAGAAAAATGGGTGAAGGGAGATGCCAGACAGTGTAAAACATGACAAAATAATAATAATTTATAAATTATCAAGGGTTCATGAGGGAGAGGGGAAAATGAGGACCTGATATCAAGGACTTAAGTACAGAGAAAATGTTTTGAGAATGATGCTGTCAACAAATGTAAAAATGTGCTTGACATGATGGATTGTGATAAGAGTTGTATGAGCCCTCCCCCCAATAAAATAATTAAAGAAAGAGGAAAAATTTTAATTATTTTAACTGTCTTTTTCTTCATTTTATTTTGTGATTTCTGTTACTTCTTATCTGCACCAACTGACAGACTCAACTATTCCCACATATGTATTCTTCCCCTCCTTCATAGCAGCTGTGTCATAATGTCAGAGACAGCAGTCAATCTCAGTCAATATGAAGAAATATTAAACAGGCACAAATGAGAGAACAATATCCAGATCCAAAGGAATTTTCTCAATAAAAAATTCTGAAGTGACTATAAAAAGTTTTCAGAAGGGGCTGAGCCCCAGTGGCATAGTGGTTGTGCGCGGGACTGCACACTACACTTGGATTGAGGTTCAATTCGAGCAGTGGGGCTGGACCTCCTACTCCCACCACCAGAGAGTAGTGATGCCCAAAAAACAAAACAAACAAAAAAAAGTTTTCAGAAGAATCATACTCAGGTACTTTCGAGGATGGAGAAAAAGACAAAGAGAACCTGGGGTGCAGTGGAGTGGGGATACAGGGGGGTGGGTTGTGGGGGAGAGTGAGAAAGAAAGTAACCTTACAACAAAAATACAATTAGAAATTCAAAGGTTCATACTAAGATAACAGAATTGGACAACACTTGAAAAGAACAAAGTAATAGAATGAAAACGACAGTTGCATTAGTGAGCTTGAAGTCAAATCTCTCAAATCAATCAATAAAAAGAGGAAAGACACCCTCACGAAGAGATCACTGAAGATAATGGTGCTATAGTAAAAAGTGTGGTGAAGAAGCTAGATGGTGTCCATCTCTCAGAAGGACTAGCTTCTGGGGTTTAAAGGCTTGTCTTCAACCAGTCCTCTAAGTGAGTCGTTAACTAAGTCCACATGGAAGAAGCACACCAGACTGTGTGATCCAAGGATTGTAAAGAAAAAAAATCCAAAGAAGGGAATAGAACCAAAGCTTACACTGTGAACACTTGGTGGGCAGAAGGCTGTGAATGACGATGGAAACCCAAAACCCATTTACAGGGTCCACACATGGAGTAAGCCTCTCATGAATTCCTTCTGATCATAGTTCAGGGGTATGAATAATTATCAAACAGAGAGCATTGTAAAGTCGAGTATGGTAAACATAGGGTAAAGTGTAATATCTTATCATTTGATCTCCATTTTGTCCCATGTTAAATGTTTTCCAGTTTATAAAAATAAAAAGTGAAGGGTAAATACATATACATTAAGGCTCTGATGAACCCTCTCTGACAATAGACAAGGGTGTGAATAGTCTTGCTGTCATGTAGAATACATTGGAAAGTGGATTATTGCAGATGCATTTGGGTTAAAATTTTACACTTTATTACTTGATCTGTATTTTTATTCATTTTTCATTTGTTTTCCTTTCTATTGATTTTTTTCTCTGTTTTGCTTTGCTATATTGTTGCTAGTTTTTTGGTTTTTTAAATGATTTTCTCTATATGAAATCCAGGATAAGCCGATCTATGAGACAGTGATTGGGTCAATGGTTCCCTGGGGGTGTGGGAGGGGAGGTTTGGGGGAAAGAAAGGAACTGATAATGATGAATACAAGAAGAAGACAATGTTCTAAAACTGATGGTGGTGATGATTGTACAACTCTTCCCAAAGTGGTTGAACTATTGAATTGTAAGATATATGATTTATATTTTATTAAAAGCAAAAAGGAAGTCTAAAGAAAGTCTCATAATTATGTAGGGCACCATCCAGAGGAACAGGTTACCCCTCGTTGGGATTCTCATTGACCTCTTGCCGGCCACTTCAATAAGCAATGGTTGTGGACCTAAGAAAGACAAAATTCTTGACCATTTCAGTTTTTTTCTCCGTTTATCATATTACCTATTGATCCAATTGTCGGGATTTGGGTTTTCTTTACATTAAGTTGCAATCATTATTGACAGCTGCAATCCTTGGTCTTCATTAACAAGTGCCTCAAGCCCTCCTGATTTTCCCAAACAAGGGTGTGTGATCTGCATACTGCAGGTTGTTAATTAGCTTTCTTCCCACCCAGATGCCATGTTCTTCTTCAGATAGTCCAGTTTCTCTGGTTATTTGCTCTGTGTACAGATTGAATAAGTATGACGAGAGGATATAGTCTTGACACACACCTTTCCAAGCCTTACGCCATGCAGAATTCCCCTGTCCTTGATCCATGTACAGGTCCCTCATGTGCACAATAAATGCTGCAATTCCCTTTCTTTTCACGTCTTTCCATAGGTTTGTGATGAATTGTGATGAACACAGTTGAATGTCTCTACATAGTCAATAAAACAGAAGTAAACATCATTCTGGTATTCTCTGCTTTAGCTAAGATCCAACTGACAATCATCAGTGATATTCCTTGTTCCATGTCCTCTTGTGAATCCAACCTGAACTTCTGAATCCCTCAAAAACCCAATGCCATCTAGTCGATGCCAACTCATAACGACCCTTGAGGTCAAAGTTGAATTGCCCCTGCAGCTTTCTGAGATGGAGTAGAAAACTCCATCTTTCTCCCATAGAGCTAACTGGTGGTTTCGAATTGCTGACCTTGCCGATCACAATCCAACTTCGTCACCATTATACGACCAAGGCTCCTGAACTTCTGGATTAACAGCTATCTGTTCCTCTACTGCTACAATCATTGTTGAATTATAGTCAGCAAAACTTTACTTGCCTATGATGTCAACAATATTGTTCTATAATTTGTGAAGTCTATTGTGCCCCCTTTCTTTGGAATGGGTATAAATGTGCGTCTCTTCCTGTCCTTTGGCCAGGTAGCTATCTTCTAAATATCTTGTCATGCATGAATGAATGCTTCCAGTGCTTTATTAGCTTGTTGAAACATTTCATTACATCAAATACCAAACATTGTTATTCCATCTATTTTTGGAGCCTTGGTTTTCACTCATGCCTTCAGTGCTGCTTGGACTTCCTCCTTCGGGACAAATGGTTCTTGATCATATGCTACCTCCCCCTCCTGAAACAGTTTGAATGCCAAATAATTATTTTTGCTACAGTTGCATTGTATTCTATCTTCTTTTGATGCTTTCTGCATCATTAATATTTTGCCCATAGAATTTTTCAATATTGCAACTTGAGGCTTGTTTTTTTTTTTTAGTTCTTCCAGTTTAAATATGCTGAATGTGTTCTACCTTTTTTTATTTTCTAACTCTAGGTCTTTATACATTTCATTATAATACTTTATTTTGTCTTCTTGAGCTGACCTTTGAAATTTTCTGTTCATTTCTTTGACTTCATTATTTCTTCCATTTGCCTTAGTTACTCTGCAACTAAGCAGCCCTGGGATCATATGGTGTTTGCATGTTGTCTTGCTAGTTGCAAAATCAGAAGTTCAAAAGTTTCAAAGTCTGTTCTGAGCTCCACATTGATCTTTTTATTTCTGTCCTAGATCTTCCTAACCTCCTGCTTTCTTCATATGTGATGTTCTTAACGTCATCCCACAACTCATCAAGTCTTCTGTCATTAATGTTCAGTGCATCAAATCCACTCTTAAAATGTTCTCAATGGTCTGCAGGACGGACCCCAATCCCAACAACGTGGACACCCCGCCCCCTCCCAAAAGGATGCACTGTAGAGGGCAGGACTGAAGCTACAACTTAGGGCGAGGGGACATGTCTGATCAGAGCACAGAGGAGCAAATGAAGAGGGAAGGAGAGAGAGTGTAACACATTCTGGCCCACCAAGCCCCAGGGATGATATTCCTGCTCAGAGAAACCAATGCACAGAGAGGGCCATAGGACCGGTCCTATCATGAGACACGACATTCCTCACTGGCCCATATTGCTATGAGGGACAGCACTGGAGGCAGAACGTGGGAATTGGGCCTGAGCTGACCCCACCACACTGGGGTGAAACAATAAGGGCGTGCAGTAGAGCAGCAAGGGGAGCAAACCAGTGACTTCTCTGGGGAGTAGCCAAAATAGATTTTAGGGCCAGCGCTTGACTCAAGTGGAAAACACTCCTAACGGGCCAACAAACAGACCTTGAACTATTTACAGACTTTCCTTTTTTTGTCGTTGGTTTTTTATTTTCTTTTGTTGTTTTGCTTTTCTCTGCCTTGTTTTTGTTCCTATTGTCTCTGCCTGTCTGTCTATGTAGATAGGTGGGAAAACCAGTCCAGAGGAGAAAACAAGCAGACTGATGGTTCGGGGTGGGGGTGCGGACACTCCAGAGTGGAAAAGGAAGTGGGTGGTAACAAACCCAGGGACAAGGGAACACAAGTGATCTAAAATCGATGGCCAGGAGGGCATAGGATGCCTGGTAGGGCTTGATCAAGGACAATGCAACTGAGGGGAATCACTGAAACCCAAATGAAGGTCAAAGATGATTATGGGACAAGAGGAAAGTAAAAGGAAATGGGAAGAATTATGAAGCAAAGGGCATTTATAGCAGGCTAAAAGCAGGCCTGTACATATGTAAATATATTTTGATATAACCATAGGGAAATAGATCTATGTACGTATATTTATATGTTAAGTATCAAGGTAGCAGGTGGACATTGGGCTTCTACTCAAGCCCTCCCTCAACACAAGAACACTTTGTTCTAAAAAGCTGGCATTCTGTGATGCTCACCTTCCCAATACTATTACTGAATACAAAAAGGGTGCACAGCAAATGTGGTGAAGAAAGCTGATGGTGCCCAGATATCAAAAGATGTAGCATCTGGGGTCTTAAAGGTTTGAAAATAAACAAGCAGCCATCTAGCTGAGAAGCAACGAAGTTCCTGTGAGAGTGCCAAGGATACACTTTGGGGCCAGGATGAGGGACCCCATCTAATTCAACTGGGGGACACTCCTGGAGGTCAACAACCAGACTTGGAACTATTTGACAGTTTTTCTTTTGATATATATATATTTTTTACTTATTTATATATTTTTTCCAGACATTAGGTATTTTTGGTGTTGTCCTCCTTTTTGTTTCTTTTGTCACTTCATCCAGTGACATCCTGTTTATTTTTTGTACATATTATTATCTCTGTCATTCTATCTAGATAAAAAAGGCTGTATGGACGGTCTGGAGGAGAAAACAATGGGACTGATGATTCCAGGGGAACGTGGGAGATGGGGAGGTGGAGGAAAGGAGGTGGTGTTGACTATCTCAGGGACAAAGGAACAACAAGAGATTCAAAATCAGTGGCAGGTGGGTATGAGAGGCCTGATAGGGATTGATCAAGAATAATGTAACAGAGAGAAATTACTGAAATGCAAATGAAGACTGAGCATGATAGTGGGACAAGAGGAAAGTAATAGGAAATAGAGGAAAGAACTGGGGGATAAAGGGCATTTATAGAGGTATAACTACAGGCATGTACAAAGGTGAATGTATTTATATATGATGAGTAGGAAATAGGTCTTCATGCATATACTTATAGGGTTAGTATTAAGAAAGCAGATGGACATTGGACCTCCACTCCGTACTTCCTTGATGCAAGAACACTTTGTTCTATTAAATTGGCATTCCCTAATGCTCACCTTCCCAACACGATCACTGAAGAAAAAGGTCTACATAAGTAAATGAAGTGAAGAAAGCTGATGGTGCCCAGCTATCAAAAGATATAGCATCTGGAGTCTTAAAGGCTTGAAAATAAACAAGCAGCCATCTAGCTCAGAAGCAACAAAGCCTACATGGAAGAAGCATACCAACTTGTATGATCACGAGATGTCAAAGGGACCAGTTATCAGGCTTCAAAGAATTAAAAATCATATCATTATGTGCCTACCTTCCTGATATGATCACTGACGACAAATGTGTGCATAAGCAAATGTGGTGAAGAAAGCTGATAGTGCCTGGCTATCAAAAGATATAGCGTCTGGGGTCTTAAAGACTTGAAAGTAAACAAATGGCCATCTATCTCAGAAGCAACAAAGCCCACAAGGAAGAAGCACAACAAACTGTGTGATGATAAGGTATTGAAGGGATCAGGTTATCAAAGAACTAAACCTTATATCATTATAAATGAGGGGGAGTACAGATTGGGGACCCAAAGCCCATCAGTAGGTGAAGCAACATCCCCTTACAGAGGGGTCACAGGGAGGAGAAGAGCCAGTCAAGGTACAGAATACCAACAATGAAATATGTAACTTTCCTCTAATTCTTAAATGCTTCCTCTCATCCGCTATCATGATCCCAATTATACCTTACAAATGCAGCTAGACCAGGGGGTGTATACTGGTACAGATAGGAGCCGGAAACATAGGGAATTCAGGACAGATAATCTCTTCAGGACCAGTGATGAGAATGGTGATACTGGGAGGGTAGAGGGAAGGTGGAGTAGAAATGGGGAAACAATTGCAGGAATCTACAGATGACCTCCTCCCGGACAACAGGGAAGTGGGTGAAGGGACATATTGGACAGTGTATGATATGACAAGGCAATGACAATTTGTAAATTATTCAGGGTCCATGGGAGAGAGGTATTGGGGAAGGAGGAGAAATATGGGGCGCTGATACTGGGAGCCTAAATAAAAGGAGGATGTTTCGAGGATGAGGATGGCAACAAGTATGCAAATATGGTCTACATACAATTGATGCATGTATTGATTGTGATAAGAGTTGTACGAACCCCCAATAAAATGGTTTATTTTTTTTAAAAAAAAGAATCACTATTATTCAATCCATGTTCCATTCCTCAAAAAAAAAAAAAAGGTTTTCTTCCTGTTATTGTTGTTCTGAATGTTAGGTCTTTATTTTTGTTTCCCCCTAGGGGGTCAAAAGGTGCCTAAGTCGATGATTGCAAATGGAAAATGAGGGTGCAGAAAGCAGGCATCTGCAGTGCTTCCATTTTCATTTGTGTGTGAACTTTTAATACAATGCAGGGCCATAAATCGTTAATGTAAGTCAAAATGTTTCCAGAAACACCTTTCAGCAGTTTGGCTTTATAACAATTATAAGTAAATTTGTTCAATTTTTTTGGACAGTGTCACCATTTGGCTTTTTAAAAAAAGCAAGTAAATGTCAAAAAACAAATAAGTAAATGTCTTATCAACTAAACAGTGTTTGTAGCATTTTTATCATCCGGCAGATACCATCCATTCACAATGCTTTTCTAACTAAGTTGTCCTACATACAAGCACATGTTTTTATTTAATTTTTGTCATCATTTTTTCAATGATTTTACTGTGAGTTCTTACAGCTCTCGTAACATTCAATACATCATTCATATCAAGCATATTTGTACATGCCACTATATTCATTTCCAGATATTTTCTACTTGAGCCCTTAATATAAGCTCCTCTTTCCTCTTCCTTTTTTAATTAATCATTTTACTGGGGGCTCATACAACTCCCATCACGATCCATACATACATCAATTGTATGCAGGCCACATTTGCACACTTGTTGCCATCATCACTCACAAAATATACTCCCTCCACTTAGGCACCCCATACCAGCTCCCCATATTTCCCTTCCCTCCCTCCTCTCCATGAACCCTTAATAATTTACAAGTAGTTATTACTTTTCCATATCGTACACTGTCCAATGTGTCCCTTCACTCACTTCCCTGTTGTCCGTACCCCAGAGAGGAGGTTATATGTAGATCCCTGCAATTGGTTCCCCTTTCTATCATTTTATTACCATATCTTACACAATCCAATATATCCACTCACATACAATTCTGTTGTTCAATTACATGGAAAGGGGTTAGATAATCATCAATGCTATCAGCTCCCATTCTTCCCCTCCCCGTCCCCACCTCTCTCTTCTCTTGTGAGTCATCCCCATGCAGTTCAGATAAGATGCTAAGTGCTGCCACCTAAAGCAAAGATCGGGACTTCAGAGTTTTGCTTCCATCAGAGCACTCCTGTCTTGGTTTGCTCCCAGGTGGGCAGATCAGATCATCCCCTCTCTTCAAACTCTATCTCCAGGGCTGTCCTCAGCAGCTCTGTCATCTACAGAGCTGAGACCTGCCCTGCTCCAGAAATGAGCCTCTGTGCAGGCACACCAGAATGAGGTCTCCTCTCGCTCTCCCATTCCTGTGGAAATAAAAACAAGACTCTCCCTTAGGGTGGGTTCAGTCCCTGACCACCAACAACCCCTCTCCCCTCCACCCACCATCATCTTCATTATTTTTCCCCCATGCCTGAAGGAACCTTAAAGACATATGCCACTTTACCATATTCATCTACCATTTTCAGCAATCCTATTGTGAAGCCTTTGGGGTCCTCAATATATATAATCTTGTCATCTGCAAATAACGTATCCCTTTGATATCCTTCTGTTGCTTTATATTATTAACTAGGATCTCCAGGATGATGTTGGATAGACTTGGGGACAAAAGGTATCCTAAACAGATCCCTTTTTTCAGTTGGAATGTTTTCATCTTTTCTCCATTGATTATAAAGTTAGCTGTTGGCTTTTCATATATAACTTTTTTTACATTAATGTAATTTTCTTCCAATCTTATCTCTTTGAACACCTTAATTAGGAATGGGTATCCAATGTTTTCCAATGCTTTTTCTGTATCTCTTGATATTATCATGTGTTTTTATCCTTTTTCTTATCAATGTAAGGATAATGTTAATGGCTTTTCGGATGTTGAACCATCCCTGTGTCCCTGGTATGAATCTCACTTTGTCACGATGGATTGTTTTTTTAAAAAATACTTTTGTATTCTATTGGCCAGGATTTTATTGATGCTTTTTACATCTGTGTTCATTAGAAATATCGGCTTGTAGTTCTCTATTCTTCTGGGATCTTTGCCCGGTTTTGGTATCAGTGTCAAACTAGATTCATAAAATGTGTTTAGGGTTTACCACCCTTTTCTATATCCTGGAAAAGTTTGTGTAGGGTTAGTGTCAACTTTTCCCTTATTGTTTGATAGAATTCTCCTGTGAAGAAGGGGCTTTTTTAGTTGAGAATTCCTATTTCTTTTTTCACTGTGGGTCTATTCAAGTTCTTGGCGTCTATATGAGATCATTTGGGGAGGACTTGTTCTTCCAACTATTTGTCCATGTCCTGCAAGTTGTTAATTTCATTGGAGTACAATTCTTTGTAGTACTGTGTAACTAGTCTTTTAATTTCACTCGGTTCCGTTATAACTTCCCGTTTCATCCCTCATCCTGGATATTGGCATCTGTTCCATCCTAACTTTTGTTAGATTTGCTAGTGGTTTGTCGATTCTGTTGATCCTTTCAAAGAAACAGCTTTTACTGGATTGATTTACCCATTGTATTTTTTTCTTTTGTCGCCCCACTCATCTATCTATGCTCTTTTCTTTTGCTTTTAGAAGAACTATTATGTTGATTCTGTTCCAACCGCTGAAGGTTTTATGATAGAGTATTGACTGTAAGTCTCTCTTTCTTCTTCATTTATTATTATCAAGCATCCTTGGATAACTTGTTATATCCCATAGATATGTTGTATTCTCATTGATTTCTAGAAACTTCCTAATTTCATCTCCGATTTAGGCCCAAGCCCAACCCTCTTTAAAAAGTAAGTTATTTATTTTCCATGCATTTGCCCTTGCTTTTAGTTCTTTCTTTCATTGACTTTGAACTTTATGGTATAGTGGTCAGGGAACAAAGTCTGTGTGACCTCTATATTTGAATTTACTCAGACTTGACTTATGTCCCAGCATCTGATCTATTTTTGAATACATGTTATGTGCACTTAGAAAAAATGTGATTTTGTTTTGTTTTGTATTTTGCAGTTGGGTGGAGAGCTCTGAATAGAACTATTAGGTCGAGCTGTCTGATTATAGAATTCAGTTCTGTAACCTCTTTGCTGAGCTTCTTTCCCACTACTGTGCCTTTCTTGGAGAGTGGTATATTGATATCTCCTATGTGATTGTTGATCCTGTGACTACTTTTTTCATCATTTGAAGGATTTGGTTGATGGATTTCAAAAGTCTCTCATTGGGCATGTATATGTTTATGCTCATTGGGCTCTTGGTCTACTGATTCCTTAAGCATTGTATAGTGCCTATAGTTATCTCTTGTTATGTTCTACACCTCGAGATTAATTTTGCCAGAGATTAGAATCACAGCTCCTGCTTTTTTCAGATTCTCATTCACTTGATATACTTGCAGCCATCCTTAAACCCTTAACCTGTATTTGTCTGTGCTTGAGATGTGTCTCTTGCAGACAACAGATGGTGAGTTTTGGTTCCTAGTCCAGTCTGCTAGTCTTTTTCTTTTAAAAGTGGAATTAAGACCATTGATAGAGTAATTATAGCCTTCTGTGGATTCTTTGCTGTCATCTTGTAACTTTAGTGTTATATATTTTCCTATCTCCCTCCTTAGATGTGTGCTGTGTATGTGTGGAGGATTCGTTCTTGCCTTTCTTTCTCTGTTCGGTGTCTAAGGTGTTGCTTTTGGTGCAACAATTTCTGGAAAGGATTACACTATGCATGCCTGTGTTCTGTGGATATTGGTCTTCTGTCCAAAGTAAGTTGGATAGTGATTTTTGTAGTGCTGGGTTTATTTGTTTTGTTTTTTACATATTCTCTAAATTTTTCAATATTGGAGAAAACTTTTATCTTACCTTCTGTTTTAATGGAGAGCTTGGTGGAATAGAAGATTCTCAGGTAACTTTCAGAAGATGCTATTCCATTCTCTCCTCTTCTTCATGGTTTCTGCTGATAAGTCTGAGCATATACTTATTCAAGAAGCCTTATAGGTGGCTGCATTTTTTAACCTCTAGCTGCACTTCTGATTTTCTCCTTTTCCTTAAAGTTGGGTAATTTGACTACTTTTGCCTTGGTGTGTTCTTCTTGGGGTTCAGTCTAATTGGTATCTTCTCAGGTTCCTGGACAAATGTTGGCTATTCCTTTATTACTTATATATTGGAGAATTTCCTTATAGGAATTCTCTCACTATTTTGGCTGTTGATTTCTTCATTACATCTTGTGTGGGTATCACAATTGTTGGAATTTTCTTCTTCTTCATAGCATTGCTATTTTCAGATTTTCTTTGGCTTCTTTAATTATCTTATTTGATTGTCTTTCATGTTTGTTGAATTATGCTTGGTATCTTCTAGGTCTTTGATACAGTTCTCCACTTCTTCCAACCTGTTGAAGAGGTCTCTTAACATTTTCTTTGTTTCTGCTGCCTTCTTCCTTAAGGCTTGTATGCGGACTTTATCCTCTCTATCTTTCATTCCCTTTTCTGTAGTGATTCTTTCATCTCCTTTATTACTTTAAGCAGCATTCTGAGAATTTCATTCTCTGGCTGATCAAAGTCTGCTTCCTCCACATATGTCACTATGTGCAGGTCTTCTTCAGACATTGTGATTTGTTTTTCTTGCTTTCTTGTTGTGGCTGCTGCTATGGGTTATTCTTTGTGTGGCATTTTGGTGGCACATTGCAAGTGGCACATGCAAATCAGGGGAGAAACCCTGTATTTTCTATCTCAGAGGCTAATAAAAAGTCGAAGAACTGCCTGAAGTCAGTGACACAGTTTGAGCAGTGTCTATTGTCTTACTGGGGCTGGATCTCTACCTAAAAATCTGGTGTCAGCTATCTGGAGGAATTGGTGGGGTATGCTGGGGTTTGGCAATAGGATTATTCTAATGGGGATTAAAATCTGACGACCAAAGTGGCCTCCAGCATCCAGCACTTCCAGGAGACCATGTGGATGTCCTTGCAATACCCCAAAGGGGCAGTCTATCCTGGGCCTCCTCCCAGTATCAGGGTATGTCACATGGGAAGAGCAGACTGGCAGCACCTGAATTTGGGCAAGTCATCAAGGGAGGGAGAAGGATTGAACATGGGTAGCCAGAGTCTCGCGAGTTCAAAGTACATGTTTCTTTTAATTGTCTGTCTTTTGTGCTTTTCCTGTGAGTTTGCTACTAAAATACATTAAACTATGGGGGAACTGTTTTATAAAAAACAAAAAGAAAAATCAAGACAACCGTTTTCATCCCAAAGAAAACAAAGTTTAATGGTTACAAAGGGGAAGCGTGAAGGAGAGGCGCGAAGAAGCAGTAGGCTAGAGGGTAGACAGGTGCTGACTTGGGTGAAAGGTAGATAGTATGCTACAAGAGAGAAGAGAAATTAAGGGGGTGGAGTGGGATAGTCAAGCTATTGAGGGTGTTGAAAAGTAGCTTAAATTATTGAATACAAAATACTGAATCACATAAGTAGACTTTGCTGAATGGGAGATTGTGTTGTATATATCTTTGCCACAACTAAAAAATAATTTCACGAATAACAATGAATTACAAGGGAGAATAAAATATGCTGGAAATGATTGTGATGATGCATGTACAACTCATCTTTATATGATCGAACTGTATGACATGTGGATGAAGTGCCAAGAAAACTATCCAAAAATATATAAATACAAATCAAAATAGATAAATACACTCGTGCCTAATTCCCAATCAAACAATTGACAAGAAAGAAGGGAACTTCTCTATTAAAATAATAATAATACCCTTCCCCCAGGAGAATTTACTTTGGAGAAAAGCACTGAATCTTGGGGGAGAGGGACATGTCTCACCAGAGCACCGAGGAGCAATTGGAAGGGGCAGAAGAGAGTGGAGTGCATCCAGGACCACCAAGTCTTGAGGACGATCTCCCCACTCAGAACAGCCACTGTGCACAGAGAACCAGATGGCCAGTTCCACTATGAAACATGACATCCCTTGCTGACCCAAGGCACTATGGGGACAACACTGGAGACACAATGTTGGGATTGCAGATGGTCTGACTCTACCACACAGAGGAAAACACTAAGGGCGTGCAGCAGAGCAGCGGGGGGAGCAGAGCATGGAGGGCTTGAAGGAGAGCCAAGGATAGGCTTTGACGTCAGGACATGAAGCCCCATCGGATTCGACTTGAGGTCACTCCTAGAGGTCAACAAACAGACCTTGAACTATTTACAGGTTTTGTTTTTGCATTACTTTTATTATTTATTTATATATGTGATCTGGACATTTTAAAAATCATCATCATCATCAAGATGAAGTGGAGCCATTCTCACTCCTAATGAGCCTTTTGGCTGTACATCATTTAGGACAGATTTGTTGGTTCTTCTGCAAGCCCTCAGTGTCTTCAACATTCTTCACAGACACCACACTTCAAGTGCGTCAGTTCTTCTCTTTCTGCCCTTTTCATTGTCCAGCTATCATGGATTGAATGGTGTACGCCTAAATGATGTGTCCACTTGGTTACTTGTGGCTTGGGAATCATGTATTGATAGAATGTAGCAAGTCTTTAATGATAGATCTGATGGGATCAACCAATAAGAGAATTAAAGGCATATTCTTAATCTTGTCCCAGCCCAGATTCAAAGTAAAGAGAGTGTACCTGCGGTGTGGCCTTCATCAACGTTTATCTTACAAAAGATTAAAAAAAAAAACAAGAAAAAAAAAACAGTGATTAGAAGGATCTCCAGAAAGAGTCCTCCCTCACTGCCAGTGACTCGATCCTCACTCAGCATGACCCAAAGGGCAGGGTAGACTGCCCCTGGAGGTTTCCAAGGCTATCATTATTTAAAGAAGGATAAAATCCTATGATTCTCCTGTAGAAAAGCTGGTGGTTTCAGATCCTTAATCCAGGGTTTGCAGCCCCACTCATAACTGTTATGCCACCAGGGTTCCTTGGAGGGAAGACCTGAGAATGGAATGCTTGAGGAGTCATGGAAACATGGAATACCCAACAGTTTCAACCTGACTCAAGACCAGAATGTTCTAAGAGACTTGGGAGCGCGAGTTCCAACTACCTAAGGGTGCGGATACCCAGCAGCTTTAAGACCACTCCAGGAGATGCAGCAGCATCCTGAACTTTCTACTCCTCTCCCCCAGATCCACAGGTCCTGCCAGGAATGCCCCCAGATTTAGTCCACTAGATTGCTGGCACTGATTGATCATGGCATTGGAGTTTTTCATCTTGATTGTTCGGTCATGCTTACCATGTCTTGGTACTCCTTGTGGTTCAGGGGGTTGTGCCCCACGTTGTTAAACCGTGTAATTCAGAGGTTAGTACACTAGGTTGCTAGGTGTGCATTATAGTTCAGATGTTCGAACACTGTGTTTGCCCCTTGGTGAGTGTAAGCGTTGTTCCCCATGTTCCTTGTTCTGGTAGTTCAGTAGGTAATACGCTGGGTTAATACCCCTTTACTTTCAGGGGTGGTGTATGGGTTACTTGTCCTTGTAGTTCAGCGGTTAGTCCGCTGTGCTTTTTCTCATTCAGGGTATTGCACCCCAAGTTGTTAGGCCAGGTCGTTCTCTGGTTAGTAGACTAGGTTGGTAAGTATGCCTGCTAGTTCAGTGGTTACAAGTCTGGTTTGCCAGCCAGGTAGGTAAAGGTTCCTTGCACTGCTGTTTCAGTGGCTGCTACTCTGGTTTACTACCCCTTTTGATTTCAGCAGCTTGTTGGATGGTTCCTTTTCCTGGTAGTTCAGTGGTTAGTCCACTGGGTTGCTAGTACTGGTTGTTCTTGGCATTGTGCGACAGTTTGTCCATCCTAGTGGTTCAGTGGTTAGGACGCTGTTTGGTACTCCTTGTGGACCAGGAAGTCTCTTAAGTGATTAGTACGCTGGGTTTCTAGGTATGACAGGTAGTTCAGTGGTTAGCATACTGATTAGCTACCCCTTTTGGTTCAGGAAGTTGTTGACCAGATTTGTTTTTCTTTTATTAGTTATTAGTATGCTAGACTGTTGGGTCTGCACGGTATTCAGTGAGTAGAATGCTGGGCTGCTTCCCCTGGGGTATCAAAGTGTTGGTTCCTCATTTTCAAAGTTCCATGGTTACTATGCTGGGTACACCCTCTTGTGGTCAGGGAGTTGTAGCCTGGGCTGTTAGGCCATATGTTTCCGTGGTTAGTACACAGCAGTGCTGGGTGTTGCTTTATTGTTCATAAAGAAAAAAATAAGAATGGAATACTTAATTTATTATTTACAAATATAAATTTATTAATTTGCACCTGAGATTCCTGCCCTGTGAAACTTCCAGACCCAAGAATGCTGGCTGCCCAAATACACAGAGACCTACAAGGAATGCTGGTTGTACAGATGTTGAAAAGAGGCAAAAAACCGATAGACTTCCTTCTCCGAGACCAGCACTCAAAATTGCGATTTCTGGCCTCAATGGTAAGACAACGAAGAAGAACATATGTTAAATAAATAAGCAAATAAACGCCTGTATGCTTAGGGAAAGGCAACTGAGTTCACACGATTGCTTCAAAAAGCGGCATGTGATAAGGCTTTGGGAACAGTTCTCTTCTGACACACGTACAGTCCCTGTGGTTCAGAATGGACTTGAGGGCAGCTAGAATCAAAGGGCCCATGTGCTCAGCTACTGAGGGGAATATGTTGCAGCCAAATCTACACAGATGCACTTCAGGGTCAAAGTCAAAGTCAAAATCCCAAGAAGTCCTCCACACTTCTAGAAGGTACCGTTCTACTCTGACAACTATGGGGGCGACATATCTGAGACTTCATTTTGTTTCTAAAAGTAGTGGCAGGTGGATATCGGAGGATCTAGAGGGAAAGGTCAAGAGATGCTATCAGACACTCTCCTTTCATGTTATCACTGGATCCTCAACACAGCACGATGCACACAGCAGGCAAGGGGGCCAGAGCAGTACGGTTAACACATCACCACTTATGATCCAGGACCCGAGAGCGGAAAGTGGCTCTACTCTCTGGTAAGCACCCAGTGTCAAACACCCTAGGCCAGCCCATGTCTACATGCTTCCTGGGAACACACGAGGTACGGGAACGGTGGTGGCAACGTGTCACAATTTTGGATCCTCATGAGCAATCCACCCTCCCTGCTCCTCTCACAATTCCCCCGTATAATGTTTCAGTTAGTCTCCCCAAAGGAGCAAACCACCAGCTTCTCCATAAAGGAAAGATGGGGCTTTTTACTCTGGTAAAACATTATAATCTCAAAAATTCATGCAGGGCACTTCTATCTTGTCCTGCAGGATCACTGTGAGCCAGTTTTGAATCAATGACAGTGATTTGGGGATTTTTAGTTCCCCCCGCCCATCAAGAGATGAGTACAGGTCTACCTGTGTCTTGTACATGCCAACAGATTGCAATCAGGATCGTTTATGGGATTCTAAAGACTCTTTGGACTCTAAAGAGAAGGGGACTTGAGGTGAGGAAATAATGGTGGGGCCTCCCTTTCAAGGCCAGATGCCCTTGAATCCACTCCCATCCATGCTCCCCCCCACTTTCATGTATCAGGTAGAACTGTGCTCCAGCCTTTGGGTTAGCAGCTGAGCCTGCTAACCATTGGCTTCCCCCACCCTCGACTCCGTTTGAGCACCGGTCAAGATCAATTTCCTCCTAAATTTCCAACAGCAAACACTCATTGCCTCTGGATGACTCTTCCCTAAATGGCTCTATATAAGTGATTCTCAACCTTCCTCATGCTGTGACCCTTTAATACAGTTCCTCGCGCGAGTGTGGTCCCCCAACCGTAACATTCTTTTTGTTGCTATTTCATACTTTTGCTACTGTTATGAATCACTTGACCCCAGGAAAGAACCGCCGCCCTCCATCCTTCAACACTCTCTCAGGAGCCAGACAGAATCTCTGGGCAGAACCGTGACTATGCCAAGCCACATCCTTGCACCCTGACTACCAGCGGGGAGGGAAACAGCTGCCTCCACCCTCAGTAGACAAGGAAGTGGGCTCTGAGTCCTACTGACACCACCCCCCACCCCAGATCATGCGCCAGCGTGGAGATGGCATTTGGTGCCACAGAGCCAAGTATGACAACCGCCTAACACACAGTCTCCCAAACAGGATCCGGTGAAAGGAGACGTTGGAGTCAAGAAGCCTGCACACTCAGCAGTCATGACTTTCATCGTCACCGTCACGGTCATTGTCCTGGCATCCACTTCTGACCTGGGTGGCTCAGGAAAGCGCATGGCTGGTCCACAGGCAGGAAACTGAGGACTGATTCAGGCTCCACTTGAGTGGCTCCAAATGATCTAGCCTGATCATTGGCAGGCAGGTCCTATTGCGGCCACGAGCCTCATGATTCCGTGTTTATTTGTCAACATGCAACTCCCAGGGCCCCTCCTCTGCTCTACCAGATGAGAGTGTCTGCCAGAGGGCCCTGGGCATGTATGCTTTACCAGGCTGCCTTGGGGATTGGGCTGCCTGACAGTGTTTGAGAAGCAGTGGAGTAGAGGAAACCTTAAGAAGACAGGTCAGCGTCTTGAAAAGAACTGTTATGAACAACAAGCACCATTCCTGAAGGGCCTCCAGGAGGGGGCAGGGGACCCGTGGCCAGGGTTGGGACCGCCTTGGGATGAGAACTGAGAAGGAAGTGGAGAAGACATTGCAGGTCCAGCGGGTGGGTCTGAAAGACCCAGCCAAGGAGGATACCTGGCTGTAGGAAGCATGGGGCCACACTGAGTGTTTTCCAACAGGCTTGTGACACGGGGACGACCAGAAGGAAAGTGTCGCAAGAGGGGGGCTCTCTTCCTTGCCTTCTGCATCTTGCTAAGCTCCTCCCTCTCAGTTTCCAAGGACAGCCAGGTCTCTCGGGCACGCAGCAAGACCCTAACCATCGGTGAGGGTCTGCATCTTCTACAGTTTGAAGACAGAGTGGCAGACCCAGCTCAGGAAGGAATGAGGGTGACGGGACTTGTGAAGGGTCCACAGCTGCTGCTGCTGCTGCTTTACATCACAGGTAAGGAAAGGCAGGGACGCTAAGGGCAACTTGTTGCTGGGTAGTTGTTGCCAACTCACGGAGCTCCGGGTGTCCTTGCCTTCCTCACGATCAGTACGACCCTGGCCTGTCTGCAACGGATCACCAGGCCTTTCTTCTCCGGGACTGTCCAACCCCCAGCCTTTCCCTCAGCAGCACAGGGCTTCACCAATTGTGCCGCGACTTCTACTCGAGAGGAGATACTTAGTAAGAGGATGGTCTGGGTGACACGAGGGTAGGTGGGAGAGGCAGGAGGGCCAAAGGGAAGGTGAGGAATTCAGACTGGGCCACCACAGGGGCTGGGCCACAAGCTAGAAGCTGGGGTTTCCTCTACTGCACCTCGAAGGTGGGAAACTTAGGTGGAATCTTCCAAACAACCCCCACCCCTGTGTTGACAGCCCAGGACTTGCAAAGACGCTCCCCCAAGGAGCACTCTGTCCCCAGGGAGGACCAGTATGGGGAGCAGGAAAGGACCATCCCATCCAAAAAGCCCAAAAATGTCATGTGGACAACCATTCCGTGGAAGTGGAGTGGGGGCAGAGAGGCGTGGGAAGAGCCTTAGGGGTCTTCGGAGGTGGGAACTCTTCCAGTGGCTCCTCTCTCAGACAGCAGTGGGAAGGACTTCCAGGTTGCGGTCACCAGACCTCCATGCGAAGAAGAGTGCTCCAGAAAGCAACAGGCTTCTCTGGAGGAGGATGAGTAGAAATAGGAGCTACAGCTGACAGAGTCCTTTCCTAGCTTTCTTATCACCTGGGGTCTCCATCCTACCAGGATCGAAGAAGAACACACACTCTATGCTTATCGCCTAGAATCGCCGAGGTCCAATCAACTGCTACTTTGTCTCACTTGTTTCATATATGCATCTCTTGCTGGTATAAGCATGTCTATAGGATGATCTTGAAATTGCCCAAAACATGTACAGAGGCAGGGAAGCTGGGAGAGAGGGAGCAGGCTGTAGACATTCCTTTCAAAACCATGTACAGTCATCCAAATGTCTCCTAACTCTGATGATGCTTGGACTCCCTTTGACCTGTGGTCTGGTGGCTGCCGGGCTCCTTGAGACTAGTGGGATGGGGGTCGGCAGGGGTGATAGAAAAAGTGTGTGATGGATGACACCTCCTGAATCTTCACTCCAGGGTCGCAAGCCGTCGACATAGACAAGGAGCTAGAGTGCCTCGAGGAAGGAACCAACCTGACGGTGCTCTGTCCTTACAACATCATGAAGTATGCTTCCAGTCTGAAGGCCTGGCAGCGGGTGAGAAGCCAGGGCCCCCCTGAGACGCTGGTGCGGACGAGGACCAAAAGCCTACAGCCAGAATCAGTGCGGTGTGGAAGGTTCCTGCTGAAGGATTTCCCCGTGCATGCCCTCATGGAGGTCAGGGTGCTAGGAGTCCAGAGGCAGGACGCAGGGCTCTACCAGTGTGTGATCGACCGTTCTCCTCGGGACCCCATCATCTTGCATCAGCGCGTTTGCCTGACCTTCTGCAATGGTGAGCGAAAAACCTTGCCCCGAGGAGGGCTTTTGTTGATTTCCCCTCCTTAAGTGAGGTCAATGGTGGGCCGCACACAAACGGTCATTGGTTTGGGCTGTCTGTATAGTTATACATAGGTGTGCACACTACACATCCGTAAGCATATGTGTGTATACTTACAAACCCTCGTGGCACAATGATCAACTGCTGTGCTGCTAAGGCAAAGGTCAGCAGGTGGAAAGGTTGGCTGTTCAAACTCACCCTCTGTCCATGGGAGAAAGACGAGGCTCTCTGCTCCCTTAAGGACGAAAACCTCTGAAAGCCTATGGGACCGTTCCACGCAGACACCATGAGTTATGAACCAAGACCCCAATGCCTAAGGCCAAACAGTCTTTACTGGAAAACGTCCTAGGCTATGGTGTGCCTCAAAGATAACTTTAGGAAGCCAATTTTCTCAAGACTTAGGAGGTGTTGAACTCATACGCTTCAAAAGATCTCAGGACAATGGCCTGGTGAACCACTCCGATTGCCTGGACCTCAGAACTCTCGATCTCCGAAGTATTAAACTTCATTCCTCATGTGCATTGGGCTGAGTTAGGCTCTAAGGGATGCAAAAGGGTGAAGTTTTTGCTCCTCCTTCCATCCGGGTTCGCCTTCAGAAGGAAGGGAACAAATATAAACACGATCCCATGAAAGCATCCTGGCCAGAGTAGCAGGAAAAGTTGGAAGAGCAGCAACAAAACACCCTGAAAGAGCCCGGGTTCCCTGGTCAGATAGAGATGGACGGAACCCACCAGACTAGGTTCCCTGCAGCAGGTCAAAAACTGAACACAACTCCCGTAGTGGAAAAATCAGCCCATTGCCATCCAAGGGGCAGCGTTTGCCCAACTCAGAGGAAAGAGGGGTTGAGAAAGGATGAGGAATGGAAACAGGAAACCGAAGCAGGAAGTGGGATAAGGGATGTTGCAAGGAGGTGGTTGCAGCAGATGAGTGGAGAACAGATGTGCATGCAGTTAGATACCAGCCTGAGCAAATGCTCCCTACATGGAATGTAGCATGAAAAGGTCAGGGGAAGAAGAACAACAAAGTAGGAGGGGCAAAGGATGAACCGTGGGATGAGTAGGATTCTGGTCAAAGACTGTCCATTTGCATTTCTCTCTCTCTCTCTCTCTCTCTCTCTCTCTCCCCCCCCCCCCTCAGGTGAGGCAGCCTTCCCAGCAGAGTGCAAATCCTAAGAAGAAGCAACTTCCTCCTTCCAGCTGATGGACACGCCACCCAACCCTGTGAGGAGCTGAATTGGGTTCCCCCCAAATCTGTGCTGTAAATCCTAACCCCTCTACCTGATGGTGACAGCCCCAGTTCCTAAATACCCAGCAAGGTGACAAGTCTGCAGGGCTTGTCTTGCTCCTCCAAGCACCTGGGTCATACGGCAAGCCTTTTACTCTTGAGACTGTAGTTGGAAGAAAACAATTTTAAAATAATAATGATAAAAGATATTTGTGAAAATATGCTCATCTCAGAGTTACCCAGACTATAAATAAAAAGACATGGGATGGAAAAAGGATCATCTCAGTGCCTAAAATGAAGCAAACAGTTGTGTCGCTCCCTAACTTTTCAATGGATAGAAAAGGACCTTGCCTTTGAAGTGACAATAAACCTACCAAAGCCAGAGATCTGTCAGACAAAGGACACTGAGAGATTTGCCACGCAGTGAGAGCGGTAGGAAAGTGGGAAGGTGGAAGAATTAGAAAGGCAGAAAAACAAGGCAAGAGTCCCAAGGTCTGTATCTCACAGGTTTCCCTGTGTCATTTTGGCAATCTGGGAAGCAGCATTAAAGCAGAGTTGTGGCAGGAAAGGATAGCAGAATGGTTATCACTAGAGTCACCCTCACACAAAACAAAGCTTCAAATCCCAGTCATCAAGTCAATGCCAACTCAGAGCGGCCCTATGAATAGCATATTGCTGGGTGTTGTGGGCTCGTGGCCACTCTGGAGGACAAAGCGGAACCTTCTAGAGGGTTTCTAAGCCGCCGTCTAGATGGGAGCAGATCACCAGGTCTCTTTTTCTGGGGTACTGATGGCAGCTTCAAACCTCCAGTCTTTCTATTATCAGCCACGCTCCATCAGTGCTCTATAAAGTATGCATGCAGAAGAATAAAGAAAGGAGGAAGCAATGCCTGAAATGAATGAGAATATGGGAGGATGGGACTGAGAGGAGACCATGATAGGATTTTTCTTTCTCTGTCATTTCAATGCTTGGTGAAATCAGTTTTGTTTACCCCCCACCCCAAATATTTTTAGGTTAATCAGCACTTAGGTATAAGCACCAATGGGGGTGCAGGATAAGTGGATTGTTCTGAACTCTGCCTCCTCATTCCAATTTCTGGAGATCTTTTGAAATTATGGAGGGCTAGGTCCAATCTCAAGAAAGTCTGACTTATTACTGGTCTGTGGTAGGGTGTGGGATGAATATAAGACTTTTCCCCAAATTTTAACCAAATATTAGAAACTGTTTGTCAGCACTTGGTGGGAGGTCAGATGCTTAGAGATATTCTCACGAAAGGCTCCTGCCATCTTTCCCACAGAAGATAGGGCACTCCCTGCTGTTAGGACAATGGGTCACTTCCTCTGAAAGTTTTGCCTAAATCAAGTCCTCAACCCATGGGCAATCAAAGTTAGGGCACCAGTACGAATCTAAGGTCCAATCATCTCATCACATGTGGGACCCCAGTACCACCCCTTCCTGTTACGTGCATGTCCCTGGAACATCCCTCTTGTTGCTGTATAACCTTTACTGCAACCCCTTCCTGTGATGTGTGGTTGTCTGTAATCATGTCCCCAAATTTTATATAAGCCCTGATCAGCACTAAACTTTGTTTCTTCCTGCCCCCCCCCCCCGACTTCCTGCCTGTGCTATTGAGATCTTGGCCGCCCGGGAGGTGCGCACGCTACCATCAAATGCGTCTGACTCCATTATTGCTTATCACTCATATTTTCTCTGACTTCACTATACTCTTTATTTATTATCAATTTACAATCGCGCCTATCAGGCCACTGATGATGTACCAGAGGATTGCTCATCTGACAGTGGGGCATGTGCATAAATATAAAAAAACAAAACACAGGAAAGCCGAAATAAACTGGGCAGGTAAGTCTAACATGGAGTGAGAACCTGCCTGTGGAAACCCTTGCAGCTCTGGTATTCTAGCACCCCTACAGGCCATACGGGGAACTGCAGCCAGAGTGGGTGAGAGATTTGCTTACATTGTCATTGGTTGGCTTGGGCATTAGAATCTAAGGTCACACATTACAAGGTGTCACTTGGCCCAGAGAGAGTGGGACGGGAAGAAGTGGTTGTAGCCCATTGTACTTCACCAAAATGTTATGATGTCTCTTTATCTATCCTAGGGTGAGAGGGGAGGTTGGCCACATCATGGAGAGCCTCCTCTTCACACTGACACCACCCCATTTTTTTTTCTTGGAGTTTCAGCACCAAAGTGAAGTGGACTCTGGTCTGCCTCTGTCGTGGTGGTGTTAGTATCGGGATAGCATTGAACCTATAAAGTGCCTTGGATAGAACTGACATCTTTACTATAGTGAGTCTTCTAATCCACAAGCATGGGATATTCTTCCATGTCTCGAGGTCTCTCTTGATTTCTTGTAATAATGCTCTATAATTTTACTCATACAAATCTTTCGATTTCTTAGTCAGGTATATCCCTGGGTATTTCAGTTTGTGCTTGGCTATTTAAAAAGGGTACTACCTTTTTGATTGCCTCTTCTGTGATCTTGTCTGATGTGTATAGCAGACCGATAGACTTCTGTTTGTTGATGTTGTATCCTGCCACTCTGTCATATTCCTCTATTGCTTCCAACATTCCACTAGTGGAATTTGGGAGATTTTCGATGTATAAATCATACTGTCTGCGAATAATGATCATTTCACCTCTTCCTGCCCCAGATGGATAACTTTGATGTCTTTTCTTTGTCTTATGTTGTTAGGTAGGACCTGCAGTACGATGCTAAATAGGAGTGGGGACAAGGGGCATCTGTCTGATCCCCTTTTTCAGTGGAATGGTAGTCATCTTTTTTCCATTGACTACCACATTTGGCTGTGGGTTTTTCATATATAGCTTGTATAATATTGAGGAAAAGATTTGACAAGCCTCCATGTTCCACCCTTCTCTGCCTATTCTGACATCAGCATTCCTCCCACATCACTCCACAGCTATACTGGCTCCCATAATTCCTTGCAATGGCCACACAAAACTCACAGGCACCCACACTCCCAATTAAGGGCTTCTTAGGGAAGCCAATAGCCTACCACATGTCAGGATCAACACGCCATCAGAAGATAGTTATTGGTCTTATCAGCCAGCAGCCAAATCTCTCTCTCTCTCTCTCTCTCTCTCTCTCTCTCTCTCTCTCTCTCTCTCCCTCCCTCCCTCCCTCCCTCTCATCTTAAGTCTCTCACTCACATGGACCTTTGCCTCCATGAGCTAAGAAGGCAACCCCCTCCTGGGGCTCTGCCACAATTCCACAGTCTCAAATCAGATGAGGAAAAAGTACTCTGGAGTCTCCACTCTGCTCTTCTGAGTCTCCGTACCACCTTCTCTGATGCCACAGGTCGCGGGGCCTCTGCCACTTGGAGAGCTTGACTGTGCTCTTCTAAGGCTCACAGGGGTTTCCCTTTCTGCTGCCACTTCAAAGAGGACTCATCCTTATAAGCAGGGAGTGGTGATGGAAACTTCCCAATCCCCTCTCTTAGCCTGACACCCGCCCTCTTTGCCTAGGCTCAGCTAATCATTGGGGGGAGTGACCGAGACTTGGTTCTGAAAAGAACCACATGAAGAAATTCCACTCCACCCCAGGAGGAACCTTAGGATAACCCTAGAATTTCATCCCTAATCTGTCTGCTCATCCCAGTAGGACATCACCTGAAAGTTACTGCCAGACTGTACATTAAAACAAAAGATAGCCACGAAACCCACTGAAGATGTGTTTTAACTTCTTAAATAAAACTTGCTCAACCCAACAAAGGTATGACATATAGAAAGTAAGTTTAAAATTCTACATCTTAGCACATTGAAGACTTTTAAAATCAAGGACATTTTAAAATCAAGAAGTCAAAAATCAAGCAACCACATCAATGTGAAGGGGTACGGAAGTAGTGGAGATCCAAAACCCATCTGCAAGTTAGCACATTGAAGACCGGATAAACTCGGGATCCGTTCACAATGTGTAAGTACACAGAGCATCATAACCACAGACAGCAAGAAGTCCCATCTAGCAATGCAATGCCCCCAGGAGAACATCTTTTTGCCTGCAGAATATGTAGCCATTGAAATTCTAGTACTGCAATTGGAACATAGTATGGCTTTGTAAAAGGTCTTCAAAAATGACGCATGACTTTCAAGCAACTGGACATTCTTACCAGGGTTGATGGCAAAGACCAAACAAGAGAGTATCCCTGTGCACATCCATGTGTCCACACCCATTGCCATGAGTCGACCCAGTCCCGTCTCTATTTCAACTCTCACGTGACTGCACGTTTCCTGTGTTTTGATATGAACACCCGTGTCTCTCATACCTTGGTACAAAAGATAAGAGAATCTCTGTGCTGTGACAGTTTTTCTTTTTCCTCCCCCCTCCCCCGGCCCTGCCCCGCACTACTGCCCTGGTGGGAGTAGGAAACCTAGCCTTGCTCCTGAAGAGCTGCTACTGGATTTGAACCATCAACCCTGTGAGCCGCAGTCCCACACACAACCACTGTGTCACCAGGGCGCAGCTGGTGTGACAGTTTTTCTAGCTTATTTAAAACATCTGAAGGTTAAAACATGTCACATGTTTTCTTGTCTCTCCCCCCACCCACCCCCTTTAATGATCATGTTGTTGTAAGTGTGGCTGGTGGCTTTAAGACATTCAGCCTGGTGCTCCTGGCATGTGGCTGGGCTGCCCTTCCCGGTCCCATTGAAGGGAGGTTTGTTGTATGATTTGTTTGGGCCGATAAATTATGAGCAGAGAAATGTGTCACAGCATGCGATGTACGAACCAGCACTGAACCAAACCAAGCCACCCTTGTCAGAGCCGATTCTGACCCCTGGCACTCCCATGAGCTACAGAGCACAGTGGAGCCTCATAGGATAATCTTTACAGAGCAGTAGCCAGACCTTTCTTCTGTGGTGCCTCGGGCAGGTTCAGACAGACAACCTTTCAGCTAGTAGTGCAGCATTTAACAGGCTGCACCAATAGAAATTCAGAATGTTATTATTCCTCCCTCCTGATGCTGATCTTGCTTGCATTCTGATTTCGTCAAGCCCACCTGTCCATCCGACCATTTTTCCAGAAACAAGATTCTTCACGGTTCAAATAAGCCAATAAGGAAAGACCCCAGGGAAAATACACAAGGGACATAGCCAAGCAGAGAGAGAGCCAAGAAAACCATCCATCGATAGTCAAAAGATGATTACCTAGGCTGAGCCCCGGTGGCGTAGTGGTTGTGTGCGGGACTGCGGCCCACTGGTTTGGCGGTTCAAATCCAGCAGCAGCTCTCCAGGAGCAAGGCTGGGCCTCCCGCTCCCACCAGAGGGCAGTGACACCAAAACAACAACGACAACAAACAAAGGATTACCCTTCTTTAGAAGGTAACCGTAAGGATGCCAAACCAAACAGTAATGAAGTACAATGTGGGCCCGCCAGAGTGACGTAACCACAAACGCTGGGTGGTCTTTAGCAGGTACAGCAAGGATGTAGGGAGCTGACTGCTAGAAGGACAAGTGCAGGTACTCTTTGGAGAACGATTTTAACCACATCTACCGAGTCCCAAATGCCTGCATCCATTCACTCAGCAGCTCCATTACTAGAAATGTGCCCACATGTTTACCACAAAACACCATTGCCTGTATATGGGCGAGGAGGTTTATTGCAGCAGTGCTGGTGAGAGCCAGCAGGCAGCTAAGTTTTCCCAATCATTAGGAAAGTGGCTAAATCAATCGCAATAAAAATCCCCTGCTGCTGCCCCAATCATGAGCTGGAGTTCAAGGTGTAGATAAAGAGCAATGTCCAAGAGCTAGGTCAAGTGAAAAGAAGATGCAGAATTGTACCTATTGTATGGTACCTTTGGGTAAAAAAAAAAGTTAAGATATACTGTCTCTATACTGTGCTTAAGCTGAGCTTTTCAGCACATGTTTAGTGCAGTTTTGTGGTAAAATTAGATGCCTCAGCTTATATTCTGGTGGGCTTATACTCAAGTATATAGGTAAGTACTTCTGTATGGGGTATATGCATAATATTTTATGAATACTTACAAAAATTATCTTTGAGGAGAAGGCCAAGAGAGACTTTTACCTTTAATTTTACACTTGTGAGTTGCTAGGATTTTCTGTTGGCATGGTTGTGTTGTTTTGAAAAGATAGTGAGCCACCATGTTGGCTCACTCCCTCTGAGGCAAATTGCTGTCTCTCAGGTGTGTATTTCTTTTCTGTAGATTGACCCAACCCATCACTCAGCCCCGTCACCTCACATTAATTACATCTACAGAGATTTCCAAGTACGGTGGCATAAGGAGACTCTGGGTGGACATGAATTTTAGAAGAACACTGTACCCAAGGCTTCTCCATAAAACGGAAAGGACCCAAAACCTTCCAAATGAACAAAGAACTCGTCCATAAACACACCGGTCTTCAGAGGATGAGTGCTAACCTCCAGGACTCTTGGCGATGGACCTTAGAGAAAACTGATGAAAGCGTTGCTTGTGGGTCTCCTGTAATCAACTGTTTTTCCTCTAGTTACTGGGAAGTAGACCCATGAGCAGACCAGAGCCATCCTCTAGGCTCCAGCCTTGCCTCAGGGAGTGTCTCACAAAGGTGGGCTGCCCTCACAAGATGAAACATGCGCTCTCCAGCCTACAGTTTGACCAAGTACTTCAAGTCTCAAGAGAGGTGGGAACACAAGGAAACCCAGGATGCCAGCCCTGGAATCACACAGCTTCTAGGGAGGATGCCCACCCTAAGTTTTTGGGAGCAGGGGAATTGAATTAAAGTCAGTTTCACAATTCTCTTCCATGGCAACTTGATCATTGAGAAAT